>JAOYMZ010074605.1:0-11911 GCA_025802335.1 Pinguicula primuliflora | reverse complement strand
AATTGAAGGCACAGTTGGCTAGGGAATTTGAAATGAAGGACTTGGGACCGGCAAACAAGATTCTAGGGATGCAAATTTACCGAGATAGAAATAATAGGAAGATTTGGCTCTCTCAGAAGAATTATCTGAAGAAGGTCTTGCGGCGCTTCAACATGCAAGAATATAAGCCAATTTCTACCTCTCTACCTATTAATTTCAGAGTGATGCTACACGTACATCATTTTTTGACATTTTTTATTGACACACACATGTGGCCACATCATAACCACATTCTCTCTCTTTTATTCTTTCTCTTTTATTCTCTCTCCTCACACAACCTTTCATTTTTGTGGCTATGATGCGGCCACATGTGTATGTCCATAAAAAAATGTCAAAAATAAATGTACAAATAGTATTACTCTTAATTTCAAGTATTCATCCAGTATGAGTCCTAGTAGTGAAGCAGAGAGGATGGAGATGTCTCGAGTACCATATGCATCAGTAGTGGTAAGCTTAATGTTCGCAATGATTTGTACCAAACTAGACATTGCACATGCAGTGGGAGTAGTGAGTCGGTACATGGCGAATCCTGAAAGAGAGAATTAAAGTGCTGTAAAGAGGATCTTGAGATATACCAAGGGTACCTCAGATGTTGCATTATGTTATGGAGGATCAGACTTTACTATCTTTGGACATGTGAATTCAGATTATGCAGATGATCTAGATAAAGACAAATCTACAACAGGTTATGTGTTCACTCAGACAAATCTACAAAGCCAGTAAAAAAGCGGTATGGTTGAAGATGGTACTGGAGGAGCTCGAGCACAAACAAGATGCGGTTTCTTTATTTTGTGACAGTTAGAGTGCCTTGCACCTTACAAGGAATCCAGCCTTTCATTCGAGGACCTAACACATAAGGGTTCAGTATCACTTCGTTTGTGAGAAAGTGGAAGAAGGTACCGTGGATATGCAGAAAGTTCATACTAAAGAGAACCTAACAGATTATATGACAAAGGCAATCAATACAGACAAATTTATTTGGTGTTGTTCTTCGTGTGGCCTAACACAAACATAAGTAGCAGGATGGTAGGGTAGAAAGAATGATGTGAAGATTGATTGACGATTAATCAAATCTTCAAGTGAGAGATTGTTGGCAAAGAAATTTCAATGAGCATTAAATGCTCATGGTGGAAAAATGGCAAGACAATGCATTGAATGAGAAATGAGAAAAATATGAAGATGGTGTCCGTGGAAAAGTTGGACGGTGAGCACGCGTGGGACGCAAAATTAAATAGTAGTTCACATTACTATTTCCACACGTTTTCTCCCCTATAAAAGGATATCCTCCTTCATTTGTTTCATCATCTCAAAATCTCCGAGTCTCATTACAGAGAGAAATACTAGAGAGAAAAATAGAGAGCTTGAGTGTTTATCCTTTATTCTCTAGAGAGATTACAAGTGGTATCTCCTAGTGGTCTAAAGAGATTGTAACTCCTATATTCTTTCATAATGGAATTCTTCTATTCCTGCCCGTGGTTTTTCCCCTGATTTGTTTAAGGGTTTTCCACGTAAATCTTTGTGTTCTATTTATCTTCAGTATTATTTCCTACAAATTATTCGCTGTGGTTTGACTCTATCCGTTCTATTTTCACAACAGGTGCAACATGTACATGATGAAGGGAATTGAAAATGTTTCCTGAGTGGACAAACAATGTAGTTTGATGGCTACTTTCCCCTAGCTTCGATGATTCTTAATCTGTTGTTTTTGTTGAGAATAATGTTGTAAATAAGGAAAAATGATAATTATGAATCCTTACCTTATGAGTGCATCCCTTAATTATAGGGATTGGGTAGTGTGATTAGGGATTGAATATCCTCTATATATGTGTACATGGTGAAGAAGGAAAAAAGAAGAAGAGAGAATTCTCTTCCGTGGAGTAGGGATTCTCCCGAACCACGTAAATTCTGCGTCTCCTTCATACAAATCATACAAGTTAACATGGTATCGGAGCAGTGTTGAAATCTCTGGCTCGTCATCTACCTCAAAATTCTACCAGAAGTGAAGAATGACAGAAGGCAAGGAGATAGTTATATCAGAGGAAGAAATGGATGGTTTTCTGTCCAGAAAGTTTGCAGAATATATGCAAACTCACAGTTTGTCTTAGACAGAGACCTGCAAACTCGAAAAGGAGGATGAGGCTCCAGTCATCATCGACGTTAAACTTGATGATAACAACTACGTTCTGTGGGCACGGATGATGGAACTAGCCATCATCGGAAAAGGTTGCCTAGACTATATATCTGGCGACGCTAAAGAACCAAAGAGGGATGACCCGCAATGGACAATCTGGAGGCGATAAGATGTGCAGGTATTCACTTGGATTACCAGATCCATCGAGAGGCGACTAGTGAATCAATTCATATATTACCCCAATTCATACGAATTGTGGAAAATTCTTGCCAAAATCTTCAATTCTGGGCAAGAAGACTCTCTCCAGATATTTGATCTGGTAACAAAGGCTGACTGTATGGTTCAAGGGGAGCTCCAGGTGGAGGAATACTACTCAAGATGCAACTAATTATGAACGGAGATAGATCGACGTCGACCGAATCCTATGAAGTGTGTTGAGCATATCAACGAGCACAACCGGATCCAATCTGACACTGATTGTTCAAATTCCTTGCAGGATTGAATATAGAATATGAATCTATCTTTCGAGACATACTAAAGGAATCTCCTCTTCCCTTAGTCGATGTTGCGTACGCGACGGTTCGACGGGAAGCTGCAAGATGTCAGATTTGGAAATTATCATCCATCATGGCTTCCAGCGGTATCATTGGGAGAAATAGGTACGGGGCTCGCTATATATGGGAATGACAGCCGCCATGACCCAAAGCCGAACGACAGCGTGACAACCCCATTTATCACACTTCCGGGCAAAAATTGGTCAAAATCGACTGGGTTTAACAACAATTCATCCTCCCGACGCCCTTTCTATGATTATTGCCAGATACCCGGTCACTAGAAGAAAGATTGCTTCAAATTGAATCGAGGTTACCCGGGTGGAAATCGCGGCGGTAGAAGGGGCGGTCAAGCAGGATACTATAGAAGAGGCAGCCGGGCAGCCATTTCTGACGGCGGCCAACACTCCTTGGAAGCCGAATGCTCGGATGAACCAGAGGTCGCGACTGTGAATGTAAGTAGTAGCCGAAATCGCGAAAATGATGGGATTCGAATTGAACAAATTGAAACCCGCGTGCATGAGAATGAGATCCGAACACTAGGTATATCAAATAAATCGAAGAGAGTGAATTTACCAGAAAGCTCACTGTTGATTAATACTAAATTTTTCTCTGAAGGGTGTTTTTGTAAATATGAGGAAATGTAGGATATTGGACCAAAAATCAATATTGGGCCGAAAGTTTGTGCAGTAAAAGGGCCCAAAAATATTTCTTCTGCTCACAATCTTCGTGCAACTGCTGTTGTGGTCCCAAAGGCTCGATATGACACGGCCCAGGCTAACATTATGAAGGAATCCGGACTTAAGAAAAAATCCGAATGGATTTTTTATCGTGGAGCAACTGATACTATAACTTATAATGCTTCTGACATTGTTGAAGTGTATAAAACACATAAGAAAGTGGTCCAAGCAGTGAGTGGTGCCTTCGCACCCGTAAAAAGTGCTGGAATTATTGAGATTTCTCCCTCGATAAGATTATCAAAATGCTTATATGTTCCGTCTCTCTCATATAAGTTATTATCCATAAGTCACATTTCGAAGGAACTGAATTGTGTGGTGATGCTATATCCAACATTTTGTATTTCGCAGGACATCCGTTTGAGAAAAATTATTGGGCGTGGTACTGAATGGGATGACTTATATTATGTTGATGAAGTCACCTCGGAGGGAAGGACACTCCTGACTCGTGAAACACTTGACCCTCAAAGTTGATTGTGGCATCGTCGTCTGGGTCACCCTTCTCACTCCTATATTCGTTTATTATTTCCTTAGCTTTGAAGGTTTCCTTTCACTGTGAAACTTGTGTGTTGGCAAAGAGTCATAGACAGCCTTTCTTGTCAAAACATACTCGAGTTCAGAGTCTTTTTATATTAGTACATTCAGATGTCTGGGGCCCGGCCCCTATCCTTGGGGGTCAGGGACTTCGATATTTCGTATATTTATTGATGATTGCTCTCGCATGACATGAGTTTATTTACTGCAAAACAAGTCGGATGTTTTTGATAAATTTGTTTAGTTCTACCGTATGATTGAAACACAATTCAAACAAAAAATTCAGATTCTTCGATCCGACAATGGGGGTGAATTTATCAATCACCAAATGAAAACTTTTTGTTCGGAAAAAGGGGGTTTACTTCAAATTTCTTGTGTTCATTCTCCTTAGCAAAATGGAGTTGCTGAGCGGAAGAATAGATTTTTACTTGAAATAACTCGTGCATTGATGTTTGAGTCTCATGTTCCCTCATTTTTTTGGCCTGAGGCCATCGCCATGTTAGTATATTTGGCAAATCGCCTACCTACTTAGATTTTGAAGTTTCGTACTCCGATTCAAACTTTGTCTGATTTGACTAAGGTTCCTCCTTCAATGTCATTAGCTCCACGAGTTTTTGGGTGCACCATGTATGTTCATGTACCGAAAGTTAGTAGATCCAAGTTTGATGGTTGTGCTAAAAAATGTGTGTTTGTTGGGTATGGGGGCCTTCAGAATGATTATCGATGTTATTATCCTCGTACTGGCAGGGTTGTCACCACTATGGACTGCAACTTTGTTGAGACAGAGTATTACTATTCGTCCACCCAAGTAAGTCATCGGGGGAGAGCTCAAGTTTTGACTCACTTGATTGGTTAGTGTCCTCCGTGTCAACGTCATAGCTGACTCATGCGCCTTACACGCCCTAATCAGATTTGGGTCACACTACTCAGATGCTTGCATTTCATGTTCACGCACAAGCCACAACATCTATCGAACCCACATCGATCCATGTGCCTTACGCACAAGAGCATCAAGAGTCAGGTAGGCCACTCTCGGAGCACGACAGAGACATAATATTGCAAGAACAGGATGAGCCGCCTCAATCGTCTTCCGGAATGGATGCCCAGGTAAGTACGTTCTCGGAGATTTCTTCTATAGATTCTGTTACTGACCATGGTGTAGGTTCAGATTCCGTTACACCTCAGTTTACTCTTCCTCATCGGTCTACGAGGGGAGTAAACCCAAGGAAGTATACTCTAGATCATGATCCGTAGACTCAGAGGTATCCTGTGGCAGATATGGTGAGGGGGAGTCTCACCGAGCCTGCACGAGCTTTTATCGCTGCTATATATTCTGATGATATACCTCAAAATGAAATTGAGGCTATGAGTGATCCAAAGTGGAGGCAAGCTATGGAAATAGAAATGAACGCCCTAGACGAAAATGGTACATGGAAAAGATGTCAGCTACCTCCCGGTAAGCAACCAGTTGGGTGTAGATGGGTATATACAGTCAAGAGGAGAGACGATGGTTCAGTTGAAAGGTACAAGGCACGATTGGTGGCCAAAGGCTACACACAGACATATGGAATTGACTATTCCGAGACTTTTTTCCCTGTTGCAAAGTTGGACACTATCAAGTCTCGATTGCATATGTCAGCACTTGGTGGGCAAGTTGATCTACTTGTCAGTTGTCACACACTCGTCCAACATCGCATATGTAATAGGAGTTATGAGTCAGTTTATGCATAAACTCGAAGTGGGACACATGGATGCAGCATTCAGGATACTAAGATATCTGAAAGGGTCTCCTAATGTTGGGATCATGTATTAGAAACATGGACATTTGAGGATTGAGGCCTATATTGATGCTAACTGGGCCGGAAATCCAGTTGATCGACGATCTACCTCGGGATTTTTTACGTTTGTTGGAGGCAATCTGGTTACCTGAAGGAGTAAGAAGCATAAGGTAGTCGCGCTATCTAGTGCAGAGGCAGAGTTTCGAGGGATAGCACGAGGGTTAAGGAGAGCATGTGGTTAAGAAGATTGATGATGGAACTAGGCTTTGGCCGGACCAAGGTATGCCCCCTGAACTGTGATAATCGAGCGGCCATTCAAATTTCACATAACCCGGTGCAACATGACAGAACTAAGCATGTAGAAGTGGACCGTTATTCCATCAAGGAGAAGATCGAAAGTGGAGCGGTTACACTACCCTTTGTTCGGTCTGAAGACCAGCTGGTAGATATCCTGACCAAGGCCGTCAATGGTCTGGTATTTCATGACATATTAAGCAAGTTAGGTGTTGGCTACCCCACACTTAACTTGAGGGGGAGTGTTGAGAATAATGTTGAAGGATAATTATGAATCCTTACCTTATGAGTGTATCCTTTAATTATAGGGATTGGGTAGTGTGATTAGGGATTGAATATCCTCTATATATGTGTACACCACCGTGAAGAAGGAAAAAAAAAGAGAATTCTCTTATGTGCAGTTGGGATTCACCCAAACCACGTAAATTCTGCATTTCCTTCATACAAATCATACAAGTTAATAGTTTTTTTTCTTCCGTTGCATTACAATATCGTTTGGTGATATCTTATTTTCAAAGATTTGATTATATGTTGCAAGTAAAGAATGCATGCTCTTTATTTATGTATGCTCTATGTTCATTGTCGGCCGCTATATAAACATTGGAAATCATTTATGCTAAGCAAACTGCCCCCGCAAATGGCAAGGAAAACTATCAGCCCATATAGTAACTTCTTCAAAATTGCATAAATCTTTAGCTTAGAGCAACGTTCGTCCTAAAATCATGATCTCATACTGTACCTTCTGCATGTTTTTGTACAGAATTGATCTTGACGTTTAATTGATAAACCTCCACCCACGTCTGTCTACTGCTGCAGGTTTTGCGTTTTGACTACAAATAAGAACTCTCTTTTGTTGTGAAAATAGGACCGATAGAGCCAAACTGCAGCTAATAATTTGTAGTAAATAATACTAAAGATAAATAGGACACCAAAATTTACGTGGAAAACCCCTAAACAAATCAGGGGAAAAACCACGGGCAGGGATAGAAGAATTCCACTATGAAAGAATATAGGAGTTACAATCTCTTTAGACCACTAGGAGATACCACATGTAATCTCTCTAGAGAATAAAGGATAAACACTCAAATTCTCTATTTTTCTCTCTAGTATTTTTTTCTGTAATGAGACTCAGAGATTTCGGGATGATGAAACAAATGAATGAGTTAATCCTTTTATAGAAGAGAAAACGCGTGGAAATAATAGTATGAACTACTGTTTAATTTCACGCGCCACCCACGTTTTTCCTTCACGTTTTCGTCCAAATTTTCAACTCATTCTTCACACTTATTGTTTGGCATTAATTGCCACGTGGGGTGTCTCCCCTTTTTCATGCTGACATCCTTTGATAATGGGGGGCATATATACCTTGTGTCACCTTACACTGATTGCCTCATAGGAATGTCCTTAAACTATGCTTTGTCATTCTTTTCAGTAATTGGTTGATTAAGCCAAGTTTACATCCCGTCAAGTATGTGGTAAATGTGCACTTTATTTCTTATATTGTTTAGTTACTGTTACTTGGTTTTCTTCTTATAATTCTGTTCATTTTTTGTTAACCAATTGACTTGTTTACTTTGAACTATGGTTGGCCCGAATGAAGCCACGGGGTATATCTAGTTAAGTTTAGATCAATACCAAAAATAAAGGATGCACACCCTTTTCTTCCCAATGAAACAAGTAACGATTCATAAGTGTACTGTTCAATATATTGTCACCATCATCTCTGCCCTCTTCTACTCACAAGTTCCTTTACCTGCAGTTGCAACAGGCCACTCCTTGGTACTTATATCTTGAATTGATAAATGGACATTCTTCACCTTGGACATGCTTATGAGGACACTTAGAGGTGTTATATACCCGGTAATTGATACCTTCTTTGCCGCGAAATCAACGTTGAAAGAAGATACTCCTACACACCAAGGTGATAAATATTGTTTCATGGTGATAATGCAGAGAATGGTAAGGCCAAATGATCTACGCATACCATACATACCTTCCATCTTAGAGAGATGCTTTCTTATTTTCTTTTCACATCCTCTACAGTGCAAGGACATTCTTACAACAACAACCTGCAAGGAAACATGCTAATGCTCATGTCCAGAAGTAGGATGCAAGAGTAATTTAAGCATGCAAAAGTCAAACAGGATGGGACTGACACAGGTCATATGCGTTCAAATCCCGACAAAGATATTAAGAAAAATTTAATCATGCAAAACGTGTACCAATGAAAGTGAGTCTCATGTAAAACCTGCTCAAGAGAAGGATAAGAAGAAGAAGCTTGCTTCCCATCACTTAGTTCATCTGTCTTCACATCTTTCAAGTTTGAAACTGGACTTGTGAATACATCCATCTCTTTTAGAGAATACCGCGGTGAAACAGGAGGGCTTATGAAGTTACATGACTCAATGCTGCTCCAAGTCCTCCTCTCAAAGGTGGGAGCCTTATCATCTCTACCATCTTCTGTAGTTCCCTTTTCAATCATCGCGTAATCGAGATTTTCTGCAAGGAATATATCATCACTCTTGACGGGAAGATCTTCATGTTCAGTTTTCAACTCCTCCTCCTTTTCTTTAGCTTTTAGAGCTTTGAGGCTGATAGGTGGCCGCAAGAGCGATTTTGCACTTCTTGTTGAGTCTCTGATTATGGGATTGTGGCGGTCTATGGCCGGGCTGCTGCCACCATGAGAGATTATGGAAGTGGCGGAAGAAGAAGAGGAGGAGCCTTCTTCCATGGGAAAGAATATTGCTTGGTGGGTTTGGGATGCAGAGAATATATATATGTGGATCAAACTTTGTTATTTCAAAGCCATGTGATAAAACAGAATAACCATAGAGCAACTCTAACATTAAAAGTATGGAGCAAATGATCATTCTTATTTCTAGACAAATTGACATGAAAGGATATCTGTTATATGATGGTCTACATTATTTTTTTTTGATAACGTAGGGAATCCTATCGAGAAAGGTAAACCCAACGCCCTACAACAGTGTACAAACCACGGTAGAGGGGTAAGCCACACTGATATAGGTACAGGTCATATGTGACAGACTCATATCGTTAAGGAAATTTGAACCGGGAGCGGGGATGTGCAATGACTATGGGCAATGCATAGTGTGCAGTGACCATGGGCAATGCATAGTGTGCAGTGACCATGGACAATGCATAGTGTGCAGTGACCATGGGCAATGCATAATGTACAGTGCCCATATGTCACACCGGGATTGGTGCGGCAGGGTTTAGGATTTAGTCTCCTTGTCCATTTGAACTCCCGAACTTTGAGCACAATTATTAGTCTTACCGTCACTAGATCAACCATCATTCACATCATGGTATGTATTATGATTATTGCTTTTATTGGCAGAAGAAGAATCGGCATCGAATTCCGTCTTCTACCATCTTTAGATTTTCACAGGTCACTTTTAAGATGAGTTTCTTTATGGTGGAAATCAATCGAATCTGGTGCCTCTGTTCTGCGTAGCTTTCTGTCTTTACTTTCTTCTCCACTCAAAACCAAGTCATATTACAAAGAATCTTCAACTTTTAAAGGGTATATAGGCAACTTTGCTAAGATGGTGTAACTTAATGTTGTATAACAAGTTGCTAGTAAACATTTCAAAAAAGACATAATATTGTTTCCTTTTGGTACATAGCATTCAATTGTAGGCTCATTTGGTTCCCTTTCCTTCATCTTCGTTCAAGATGCGGTTCCTGAAGTCATCGATCATCCGAGGAAGGCCATCCCGTAAGGCAATTTTCGGCTCCCAGTTGAGAAGCTCCTTGGCTTTGCTGATATCTGGTTTCCTTTTATGAGGATCATCATCAGTGTTCGGTTTGAATTCGATTGTGGCACTGGGATCAATTGTTTCTTTGACGACCTATTGTTTCAGGAACATAAAAGAAAAGTGTGCTTAGCAAGAATCTTCAAAGGGAGGAATGCAGATCTACATAAACATCGTTTCGGTTCTTTCAGAAAATACCTCAGCAAGCTCCAACATGGTGAATTCTCCTGGATTTCCCAAGTTGAATGGTCCCACGTGCTCCCCTTCCATCAAGGCTATCAATCCATCAACCTACATCAACAGAATGCATAAAAGAGCATCACCATTTTTCCCAACGTAAACAAGTAGTTATTGAATCACCAGCGTCGCGTTCTAATTCATTTACATGAAGAACTGATATACTAATTTCAGCTCAACGCCTTAAGTATCAAACTCGTAAATGACAATGAATGTAACCAAGAAGTGATCGGGCGGCCTGTAAATAAGCTCTGTTCGAGAAGGCGGTCACCTAGCCTGACTAGACGCTGGGCCGCCACCCTCCGCCCTGCTTGAATGCCCGCCTAGTGCCGCCTAGGCGCTAGGCGGACCCTGACCACTTCCTCGAATACTGGAAAGATGTGCTTGGGGATGTATCAGTAATCAGAGATAGGATTCCTGTATCAGTATCACTTTTAAACCTATCTGATCGCTAATCAGGGAAGTTATGTTTCCTATGGTTATTCCAAGATAAGAAAACATAACGTACCAAGTCAGACACGAACTGAAAACTTCGTGTTTGTTTCCCGTCACCGTACACTGTCATAGGTTGTTTCCTAATGGCCTGCACAAGAGAGTTTTTGTCATAATCACCTGCCATCATATGAAAGCGACTTACTGCTTCTTGATATAGCTTTGATGCATTTCCAAACATAATAGGACAGTAAGAACCTGTGCTACAAAGTTACTGACAACACGGCCATCATCCAGACACATACGAGGCCCATAAGTGTTAAATATACGAGCAATGCGAACCTGCAGACAAGAGAAGAAGGTCACGCATAATCAGCTGCTAAAATCAAAGAGGGGTTTGCATATGAAAAATATCTCCGAGTTTTTCCACGATTATGCTTGAAGAGCATTACTAGTCGTCAGAGACAACAGAATGACAACACTTTCCACAAACATGGCGTCAGAAAAGGAGCTAATATCTTTCCCTGGAATGGAAGCACTACTTGTATTCCTATTATACACATATTTACATTAATTTCTTTGTGTCAATGGCCCAAGTATCTTTGACACAATCGAAGAATTAAACGAATACTTTGTTTACTGTTCAAACCCAGGACTATATCACACAGTTCCATCAATTGTGAATCTAACAGCCCATGACCAAAAGAACAGAAACCAAGAACACAAAGTGCATCATGCAAACTACCTCAACACCATCACCACGGTGATAATCCATCGTTAAGGTTTCAGCAGTTCGTTTTCCTTCGTCATAGCAGCTCCTTACACCTGATAAAATAAACGATCAGTCATCAACACAACAAGTATGGTCCATATCAGCATAGACTTACTTACCAATTGGGTTCACATGACCCCAATATGTCTCCTTTTGTGGATGCTCTAAAGGGTCACCATAAACTTCACTCGTACTAGTAAGAAGGAACCGGGCGCCTATTCTCTTTGCAAGCCCCAACATATTAAGTGTTCCCATGACATTTGTCTTGTAGTCGGGAAGCCAAGGATCCCAATCAATTATAGAGTTAAAGTAAACTTTCGATAATCATAGTACGAAATAGAACTATCATGAGATGCCCATAACAACAAGAAAACAATACATTATATGTGCTGGGGCAAAAGAAAAACATTACAATGTAAATTCATTGTAACTAATGAATTTTTTCGCAGAAAGATGTAAACTTGGCATTCCAAAGGTTACAAGTAGAACAAAATGTTAGCACATAAACCAGGAAACCAATAAAGGATATGATTGTTTTCACTGGATTGTGCTTATAATGCACCGGCGAAGCAGGGCATGCCAAATGGTAGATCTGATCCACCTCCAACAGAATTGGCTCCACAACAT
>JAOYMZ010074594.1:0-11912 GCA_025802335.1 Pinguicula primuliflora | reverse complement strand
ATTTGTTCTTAACCCGGATAGTCGAGACTAAATTATCATCAACATTCTATATACTAGATTCTTCCTATTTAATATCCACAAATAGCCCAAATACGATTAATTCGGTGACCATGGCGGCGTATCGTTAGACGAGACAGACGAACCACATTGCTGATCAGCATCATCTTCCATTCTTCCCATATTCTGAACTAAGCATTCGCGACAGGCAGCTATTGGGCCCAGTATGTGAATTTCTATGATACGGTGGTTGATGTCACCGCATATGGCTCACTCTCCAAGTGATTCGGCCCAAAGGGCAAAGTCAGAGACAGCGTCAAAGAACTCGATCGTGCCGGACACACGGTGAAGTTTAGAGGCAGAAGCAGCTAAGTTGAGGGATAAGCTCCAAAAGACAGTGATAATTCGAGCTGCATTAGTGGAATCGAGGTTATTTAGACTGAACCTGTCGGGCCATACCGGGTCATGGTGTTCAGTGGTTACAAAGTCAAAGGCGGCAGTCACCGCGACAAGGTCGTCGAGTGCGGGGTCGAGGGCTGCACTGGATGCAAAATCGCCTGGTTCGGTAATGTTATTGCACATGGCGACGAGGCGAAGGCGGTTGCAAAAGTTGCAATGGCACGGAAGACGATGAATGAGACGACAATAAGGTCGGAGGCAATCACGATAAGGACAGTAACTGAATCGCTTAAGGCTGGGACGGCGACACCCATGGTTTGAACTTTTAAACTAAATTTTTCCACCGTCGAAGATGATACTGTAAAAAAATCGTCTTCCGGCTATTGACTTGATTAGAATTTATTAAGAAAGTTTAGTATTTTATTTCTTTTCTTCCTTTTTCTTTTAATGCATTTTAAGTAAAAAATAATAAAAATAAATCAAAAATAAAATAGGAGGTTACATTTCGAAATAAGATTTTCGCGAAAATTACTTGCCCAATTATTCCTCCAACCGGTAGTCTTCAAGCCCTTATCGAGTGACATGTTCAATGAACCAGAAGGGATGCCAACCAACCAAAAGGGAATGTGATCATCGTATCACTATCAAAACATGACTCCAACCTCGTGATTGCAAGACCCTATTAATTATGCGCATTGGAAAAAGGATGAAATCGAGAGACAGTGTGACGAATTACTAGCCAAGGGATGGATCAGACCGATCACATCTCCATACAGCTCGCCGGTGCCGCTCATTGGAAAGCAAGATGGAACATGGCGCAAGTGTGTGTTGACTACCGGACATTGAATGCCATAATCATCAAGAATAAATTTCAAATACAGGGGATAGAATAATTAATGGAAGAATTGGGAGGAATGGAAAAGTCTTCGATCACTCCCACGGCATTCCAAATCCAACATGACCACTTGGAGTATCAGGTGATGGCAATTGGATTAACGAATGCATCAACAACATTCAAGGGCCTTATGAACCAAATCTCGAGTTTTGGCTTAAGAATATCACAACCTTAAAAAAATACACAATGTATACGAACGTATCCAGCATTCACATTAGCAGAACATTTTAGGAGGCAAGCACAGTTTCCAGTATCTCACAGAAACTCCAAACAGAGGTAGAATTGCTAACGGAGTCGACGCAATCAACTCACCCAATGGCAAAATTTCTGAGTCGCTAATAATCAGTTCACTGCTTGCTGCTGTAACAACCATCAGACTATGTTTATTATCAGACAATGGCGACGATGAGGAAACCGACAGAGACATACATAAGATAGACCGGATAGAGAGCAAGAGCTTTCCTCTGTGGATTTACGGCAGTACTCATGAAGGGATATGCAGCCCATGAGCTCCAGGCCAATGTGACAGCTACCACAACCACTTTCACTATTACATTGTCCACAAGCATGCAAATCAAGGAGCCAATGTCCAGAGGGAAGAGACAATAACCAAGAAGGCTCAGGCTCTGGAAGAAAATGATATGTCCACCCTAACAAGAAACAAATTATGATCACAAAAGGGTATAGATAATATCCACAGTAGCATGTGTGGTTGGGATGGGACAATGTGTGTGCTCGAGCTGCAAGAAAGAAAATGAAGGGGGCTAATTACCATGAGCAAAACATTCAAGGTCAGAATAACAGCGCCTGTTGCAAGGAGGGCGAAGGCAACAGCAAAAACTTCAGACTGCATGATAACAAAAACATGATAAGAGATTATCAATAAAACAAAGGTTTAGAGACTGAAAGGATTTAGGCAAAAAACTGCATGACTGACTGGATTTTAAACAGATGAATTACATTTCCCGACACAATTGTCTAATTATTTTTCCGCATATTGTCATCCATGTTCCGACCAATGGTAAATAATCTTACACGTTACAAGTTACAACCATTAGTCTGAAAACAGATTGATTTACTATAAGAATATCTTTATGTATTCGAACAAACTGGAATTTAAGACAAAGAAACAGTAAAGTATGCATGGAAGGATATCAGAACGGGAAAACAGTGAAAACCAAGACAATTAAAGACATGGATTGCCTGGTTGAAGCATCGTATGCAAATACAAGTTTTTACTAGTCCAAATTTCATATTAAAATGGAAAAATGAAAACATCTATTCTATTATTGGTAATTCACTAAGCAGTAAGATTTTTTAAAAGATGATTAAACTAAAGTCGATATTTCAAAATCAGCAAGTATTTTTCGCCCATTGAACTCTAAGATATGGTATTCACATGGACAAAACTTTTTTCAAATATTCAGATCACCTGAAGAGAATCATGAATTTCTTTCACCACCTAAAATCTTCAGCTCTTCATTCAGATTAACCTCTAATTTCTTTCACCACCCACTTAAGGAATCTTAACATGATAGAAACCATTTTTAGATAATACAAATATATATATTGCTGAATGGTGATACAAAAATTTTCATATAAAGGTGGAGATACTGGAGAATATTATAGCAACTTATCAGGGTCATTCAGTTGGCTCGAATTATTGATTAGTGGACAGACAGATGGATTAAAACATTCAAGTAACTGTTAAGCAATTATAATGGGCTACAACCAAACCAACTATAACTATTACCAGCCTCTCACCTCATGATCATTAGAAAACTCACATGAATGATGAATCAAACGAATAAAACATTGATTAGGTTGGAAAAGTATCTGAGACTAACAATTGCATGATATGCTGCGGCAAGAAACAAAAGACAATAACATAAATGATGCAATGACCGTTAGTAACAAAGCAGGCATTTCTCTGAAAACTAATTAATAGAAAACTATAATCAACTGTATACTGCAAGAAAAGCTGAACCAAGAGAGCATAATCTAAACTTAGTAAAATTATCAAGTAATGACACTTTCTCAAATTCTAAGTCTCACATGCCTAGTTTTAGAATCAACAAGTTAAGTTAAACATCTAACTTCTCAAGTTAAGCTGAAATTGATTTAGATTGATGGCAGGTATACATTTTACAGTTCTAACATATCTTCAGGACGTACAGCCTGAAGGCTGCTGGCATCGTCATGTACTGCACGAGATATTACCGTGGGTGAAGAGATCAGGGATGCCATTAGCCTTCGGACTGTACGTCCTGGTGACACATTCTTCAGTTCTAAAATATCTCCAGGTATACATTTTACAGTTCTAACATATCTCCAGGTATACATTTTACAGTTCTAACATATCTCCAATTGAATATCTTCATTCATCTTATCTCCAATTGAATATCGTCATTCATCTTCCACAAATACGAATAGAGAAAACACAGATTACTATGATTCCCTTTTCCAGATTAAAATTACACATGACGATGCCAACTAGCTTTGAATAATTGAACTCCCTGCATAATCATGATAATGAAACTAGGCGAAAGTCTACCTTCTTGACGGAAGCAGACCATGAGAGGGTAAGGCCAAGGAAAACAATAAAGAAAAAAGGTCCCCATAGATCCCAATCCCTTAACGCCTTCCCAGGATCTTCCCTGAAAGGATTGGGGAAAACAACCAGTTTCAAATTGCTTACGATCCGTGACAAATCCCTCTTCACCGTGTCCCAAACGGGCTCTGTGAGCGTATTCGGGGCCGATCCGAAGCCCGGTGCCACAACGCCCCCACCGCCACCGCTGCTTGTGGCACCCCTCGCAGGTGGGAGAGGGGGCTTGGAACCACTGACAGAGGGAACAGGGGGTATGAATGATGCCACAGGGTTTGGCTTCGGAGCTACTGGCGGTGGAAGATTTGAGGGGATGAAGGATGGCTGTGGCGGAGGTGCGGATGAGATAGGAATCTATGCTCGCGAAGGCGAAGGCGGGCGAGCGGGGAGTACGGAGGGCTGTGAATTGATTAGGTTCTCGATCTCATCGATGTCAGATTGGGAGCTGGCGTGCAGCGGGATCGTATCACTGTAAGTAGACATTGTGTGTATCTAGGGCTAAGTATTGAGGGTTCTATAGCTGAATTACGGATCCAAGGCGAATCAAGCTCCTGTCCACGGCGGAAACAGCCGAATCAGACTACGCCGGCGTCAGAATATGGGCGGAGTCACGGTGGCGTAAACTGGCAGGGTTTAATTTGACTCTCTTGTTTTCCATCTTCCTTTCCTAGGAAATAATTTAAGACACGGGGGCCATTTAAGCCTGTTTGCACCGAGTTATGAGGAAAATTCTTGCATTTGTAAAAAAAATGTAGGAAAATCTTTGAAAATGTTACTCTTCCATCTTTGGAAGATCGGTGAGAGGCACCGGTATTTAGAAGATTTATATGTCGACACACCGTTTTTCTAAAGATCGGTTATAATTAAAATTGTTAATCACCGTAATTAAGCAGATACCGGTCATTGGAAGACCGGTACATGCGGCCGGTCATTCGAAGATCGGTTTTTATTATTTTTTTACTATTTTTTTTTATAAATAATCAAAATGGAGGGTGATAATATCCTCTGTCTTACATTTGTGTAGGTGGTTGTTTCTTCTACAAAAAATAAAACGTTATTGTTAGATATATTTTTTTAAAAAAAATAAACCATTATTGAATTTATACTTACTCTAAAATATCCTGGCACAATCCCATATCCGTGATCTAAAATATTTAATGCAGCTCTCCTGCGTCTGTCTGACTATTGACGTGATCAGAAGACGACGTGCACCCTTAAGGACTCCATTAAAACACTCCACTTGATTCGTTGTCATTATACCGTAACGAGGTCCCTCATCGTAAGACGCTGTCCACTTAGCCACATCAATGTCTTCTAAGTATCTGTGCGCAGCAGGATTACAGGCGCGTATCTGCTTCATTTGATCATGGAACTTTATTTTGCTCAACATCGAGCCAGCTTTCCAGGCCATATCCTTCACAATCTTATCTTTGAATCTCGTATGAACATTGGCACAAATATGACGCAGGCAAAATCTGTTAACCTCAATCTCACCGTTAAATGCTGGAATTTGATTAATTGTACACAGACAACCTGCACCTCTGACTGAAATTATGCAACTCGGCTTGTCCTGTGTCACGTATAGTATCAATCTTTCTAAAAACCAAAATGAAGAAGCCTCGGACTCCTCGTCCACCAATGCAAATGCGACGGGCAAAATATTGCCACTAACATCTTGTGTCACAACAACTAATAATTTTTGTCTATACGGACAATAGAGATGCGTACCGTCTACAGAGAGGACAGACCTACAATGTTGGTAACCAACAATGCACGGCCCAAATGCCCAAAATATATAGACCAACTCTTTTTGGGTAAGAACTTATGTATCCTTTAGAGCAAAGTCGTACACATTTGTAGGATTGTAGTGCTTTAGATATGCTAAGTACACGGGCAAACTTTTGACGCCTGACGTCCATGTACCATGCACCATCTTAATTGCACGCTGTAGGGCAAACCAAACTTTTGAATACGTGACTTCAAATTCGTATTTAGACTGAATCATCAGTTGCACATGTTATACCTTAAATGCTAAAAAATATAACTCAATAGTATTAGAATATAATAATATACAAGTATGTAATGAATAATAAATATCAAGTAGTAGTGAGTACCTGAATTTTGGGTTATAATTCCAACCAAATCCTGAGCGACCATGCTCTTCGTGAGATTGTGATGAAACTCAGTAACCGAACTAGCTTCGCACGTGTGAGAGTATGATATTTTGATGATTTCCCACTTGCACCCAATAGGTCAGAAACCGCGTTGAGCTGACACATGCAATCGGTCTCCTCGAAGTGTTTGCACCGCAGGAGCAACCTCATCTTATCATTTTTGTACACACAATATTCTCTTTCGGCGTGTACAACATGATATTTATCAATGGCCCGCTGCAGACGTGCTTTGTCTTGAAATAATTGGACGATCTGGAGCAACCCAATGTCGTCGTCGAAACGACTGGTTCTCATAGAGGGGGGAGTATCCATAGAGTCCCATAGTTGAGGATACTCATCATGATGCCACTGCGCAGGTCCACCCTCTATTGGTGCAGGGTACATCTCATCGAGATGCAGTGTCGGACGGATCGGCTGCATATCCTCACCATCATCTTCGCTATCAGGTTCAGAACCATAATCTTCGACAGGCCCCGCCGAATCAGCTACCAGATCTACAAAAGTATCATAATCTTCTAGCGGCGGCATGGTTGGGTACTGTATAGTGGTTCCTAACCTCCATCGATACTCATCTCATGTTGAACATGAGCTCATGCTGGCGGCATCATTGATTGGGTAGGTGGTTCCCAACCTCTAGATGATCTGCTACTTGCGTAAAATCCAGAACCGTAGTAGTTGCTCATTGTTAGATATTTGTTGTGATGTAAGTATGAGAATACTTTTTTGAAGTGAGTATAAGTTAAATTTGGCGCCAAATATATAGAAAAGACACCGGTCTTTGGAAGATCGGTGCCTAATGATACCGGTCTTTAGGTGACCGGTATGCTACTTTCTGCGTAATGATGCATACCGGTCATCGAAAAATGTGTATTTTCCCGCCAAGGCACATACCGGTCTTCTAATGACCGGTGTCTTCTTAATTACAGTGATTAACGATCTTAATTATAACTGGTCTATGGAAGAATGACCGGTGGCTCTCACCGATCTTTCGAAGATCAATGCGTGACATTTTTAAAAATTTTCCTTCATTTTATGGTAAAAGCAAAAAATTTCCGGAATTTCAAACAAGATTTATCTCCAGGAGACATTGGCTCAAAGGATCAGAACATCTAGACTTTTACTTTGAATCTTTAAGCTCATTTCTCTTTTTTAATTCTAGGTTCTCTTTTCACATAGGCTGTCAATCTAGTTTGTGTAAAACATTATTCCTCATCAACGTGCATCCATGTTATTCATCACTAAAGTAAGGGTTTGTTAGGAACAAAACTACAAAGCTGACTTCATGCTCATAACCTGTGTTGGAGAATGCGTCCTGTGTCATGCCTTAATATCACATAAGTGTCCGCTTATATTCCAGCGTAGGCCGCCTAGGCACTGAATATCTCCTTACCATTTAAGATCTACAACGTTTTTCTCGAAAACTATTTATAACTCTATATAATTACTCATCATTATGTATGCCCGAATGTTTGTAGTATTGGATAGTTTCATACGCCATCCATCCATTTAATATAGATTGAGATGAGTGCAAGGTTGGTGTATTCATTGCACATGATTTCTCTCACTTGTTCAATTATTGCTTCAGAAAGACAGCGTGTGATTCTTGTTCTGATGCAACTCCTTTTTGTCAATAGGGGACACAGCATGTTCGACAGCAAATTCTCTTCTTGCGGAAGAAGTGTATTGCTTGTGTTTGTTGGATTGTCTCAACCAAACCTGTCTCGAATGGGAAGAGAAATAAAGGGTATGTATATGTAGTAAAAATATGAGGTGTACAACCGTAAAGCTCAACCGTCAAATTAGTGTGTATTTGTGTGTGTTTAAGTCACATGAACGATTGTAATTGAACCGACTGAACAAATTTATGTATATGTATATACACAAACGACCAATAAATTCAACAACTTGTTTGCATCAATACAATTGCCAACATCAAACCAATTGGGAAGAAAGAATAAGACACATATCCTGCACACATATACTACACAAGTATATGGTATAGTATACACACACCTAACAATGGGCGTTCAAGAAACACAAACATTTATCAAAAGAATGAAAAGCAGACATATATCACAAAAAGAACAAATGGAAAGAAGGATCCCAGGTGTCTGTTCTGAATTTCATGCTATCATTCTTCAGGAGTTTTAGTTGCTTCTGGGGCAGGCGGTGGAGGAGTTTCTGCCTCCGTCTTTTCTTCCTTGACAGGGGCTTTCTTTGCTTTGGATTTTCCGGAGAGTGCTTTCTTGGCCTTCACGAGGGATTGCTTCAGGCTCTTGATAAAGTTATATGATATCTTCTGTGCTTTTGTTGGAGCAGCTTCTTCCGGCTTCACCTCCACTACAGCTTCAACAACTTCCACTACTGCTTCAACAACAACAGTTTCTTTGGCGACAGGCACTTCCTCAGCAGCTTTCTCAACAACAGCCACATCAGTTACCTTTTCAACAACAGCCACATCCTCAACCTTCTTAACATCTGAAGGCTCAGGAACTTCAGCTTCAACTTTCTTTACTTCCTTTTCAACTTCCTGTAAGACCAGAGGAAGTCTTAGAATGGGATTCATGATAGTCAAATGATTATCTACATCTCGGTTGGTTGGTCAGAGCCCGTCTAGCAGGCTAGCAGTTAGGCGGTAGGTGCTTAGGCTGTATTCGAGCTGGACAGAAGCCGACTACCCAACACCTAAGGCGACCATGTTCTCGAACATAGATCTCAATCACTTTTGATCTTGGAGAACAGATCAAGAACAAAACTTGCTCTTACTTATGTTCATTAGCAGAAATACAGAACACAAAAAATTATGATACTCATCCGATTCCATCTTAGGTTTTGATCCACATCAATAAAACAGACTGGGATCCCCCCACCTTTCTACTAAACACAGCCTACTATGGAATTAGTAAAACAAAAATAGAAGAAGCTTTACCGCCATGGATGACCGAGTTGCAGCTGCTGCAGGGGAAAAATATCTCTTCTTATGACAGAACAACTACAAATATTGATAGAGTTGTGGGTAGTGACGAAAACAAAAGGGCAACAAAGAGAGAGTATGGAGTTTTGATATGGTTGGCAACAGCCACAAAAGGGCCCAATGATTGAATCTAGAAAGCAGAGTGCATCTCTCTCTCTTTGTACAGAGAAGTGAATCTCTCTGCTGTGCTTGCTGCTCATATAAATTTCACATGATTGATGATCTGTCAGCACTTCTAGTCTCACACGCCAGATAGACAAAGAAAATGGATTGATTTATAAAATAATACAAATTACATTAGTTTATTGCATAAGTTTAGTCTGTGCCATGATGTCAATGTTCATTTATTCAAACAAACTCCAACCAACCTATAGAGGACCAATAAGCTTTGATACAAATTTACCGTATGACGATAATGTATTCCACAACATAGAAATAATTTACGAAGAGGGCGTATGTGAACCGGGGAGATATAACTTTATAAGTAAACTAACAGCTGCAGATTGTGTCATGGTTGTTATCTAGGAATTAGGCAAGGGAAAGTCAGAGACACAATAGCTGAACCAACTAGATACTTAGGCAGTGTTTTGGAGAGCTTTTTCATAGCTCTTTTTGCCTTTGTCACTGCATAAGCTGTTTTTACAGTGTTTGGTAAATCAGCTTTAGCTTTGGCTTATCTACAAAAAAGTCAGAAAAAAACTAAAAGTCATAAGTTAGGTGGGAGTAGCTTTTGAATGACTTTTCTCAGTGGCAAATTTTAAATTAATTCGAAGTTTAAATGTGATATAATTATTCTTGCACATTGAAAAGTCCTTCTGCAAAAGCATCTCCCAAACACAACCTTATAACCAAATGACCTACACACTGTATCTGAATGTAGAAACATGGGGATAAAAAAATTTGTCTCTCCTAAATTATTTTCTCTGACCTCTCACCTCTAGTGCGTGCGAAAGTCACACACACTTTGAATCTGCACTATTTTCGAGCCGTTACACAGCAATCACCCTAATCGGCCGCCCTTACTGGCGACGGTAATGGCCGACGGGGCCGCGGGGGCCTTCCCCCTGTCGGAAAAGCATAATAAAGGTATTGCAGAGGTCGATGCGACCAACGACAACCCATCCCAGGGTATGAATGTTCTCCCTGCTGGTTTTGGAAATCCATCGGCTGAAGGCTCCTTGTAGCCGGTGGGAACGAAATCCTACACTGCAGCTCTCAATAATCAGGTTACCCAAGAACTATTTGTGGTTCCTACACAAGCTCCATGGTTATAGGATGGAGAACTGGCCGTTTCCTTTCCGAAGGATGTGGAGGCGAATATTGACGCCCCCTTCGCAAATTCACTGATAGGAAAATTTTCCCGAGGACGTCCCACTATGATGAACCTCCGCCGAGCTATGATTGAAATTGGCCTCAAAGCCCACTCCACACTCGGTTTGATAGACAATCGACATCTACTAATTCGATTTCACAGTGTCGAAGACAGGAATAGAATGTGGCTTCGAGGAGCTTGGAATTTTTCGGGATTCACAATGCGAATGCTTAAGTGGTCGCCATGTTTTAGAAGCAGAATCGAGTCTCAGATTGCACCCGTTTGGATAACACTCCCTGGTATTCCAACAGAACTGGTAAGAGCTGAAAGTATTGTTACTTCATTTGCACAATTGGTGATGGTAGACCACTCTACGAGCATATGTAAAAAAATATGTGAAGCAAGAGTATGCGTAGAGTTGGATTTGCTCAAGCCACTTCCACAATGAATCTGGATAGAGAAGCACACACACAGCTGGTGGCAAAAGGTTGAATATGAAGTCATACCATTCTATTGTACTCGCTATATGAAGCAAGGGCACAGAATGGAGGAATGCACAATTTTGAATCCATCCCTCACAGTACCACGACCTACTAAGAACTCTGACAAACCTGCGTAGGGTCAAGCAAAGGGTAAAGCTGTGATGGAATATCGACAAGTTTCTAAGCCTGCAGTACAAGCGAATGACGCCTCAAGTAGTAAACAACATGAAGCTGACATGGTTACTGAGGTACAGGAATTACTCCATGAAGGCAACAAGACGATGATAAAAAAAAGTGACTCAGGAAGTCCCAAGTGCTGTTCCAGCACCTGCCAAATCCGCTCAGGAGGTTATAGAGTCCCTTTTGACCGAAAAGCCTATGAATTCACCGCTCTTGGAAAGCCAGGAAACTGTAAACATCAGCTCCAAGGCGCTGGTTTTCCCACCACCACAAGAGGGAACAAACCTGGGTGCAAATCTTATGTCTGATGCTAAGCAGGATAATATGTCTACTGATATACTTGCTGACATACACAGTCACTCGCAGAATGAGGCAATACAGGAAACGAGTCATTCTGAGCTTCCAGGTCCCCTAGTTTCGCCAGAGGAGTGCGCTCAGTGCAGGTCAGCAGGTAAGCACCCTAACCCTAAACATAAGCTGCAGCATATCACTGATTTTTTTAAGCTGAGTAGAAAGACCAACTCACCTAATCAGACTACTTGCTATTATTCCAGTAATAGGAACATAGTAACTAAGTCGATTAGTGAATCTACTGAGCAGGATACGCATAATGAAACGTCTATCACAGCTGTACACTTATCAATAGATGGAAATTCTGATTTCCAAATCCCTAAAAGATTGGCTAACTCAAAAAAATCAAGCTCACCTTTAGCCAATACTAGGGTAGGAAATACATGCAATCCAATTAGATTATCCCAGAATTCATTTGCTGCACTAGAAAAATTTCTTCTTTTCTTGATTGGTGGCTTGTGGTAGCAGATTACATTCCAAAAAATTTACATGATCAGCAAACCAAGGCTCCTGAATTGTGGTAACTGACAGAACATATTC
>JAOYMZ010074583.1:0-11913 GCA_025802335.1 Pinguicula primuliflora | reverse complement strand
TAAATTACAATTAAACATATTAATTGCAATTTAATCCTTAATTACATTATGCCATAATTACGTTTAACGTCCAACACCTACCATAGAGGTGAGCCAACATACAGCAACGTCCACATGGAAGGGAACAAGCCCTAGCTGTGCTGGTACTGGCCTGGTCAGGGGATCGAATTGCGCAGCATAGGAGCCTCCCCTGGTTAGCTGCCATGTCGTCGTACACCCAAACCCATTTCATTCCTGCATAATATGCCCGTATTCGGGTTGTGAAACTTGCATTAGTGAACAATTGTGCCAGCAAAATCTAATCATTCTGATTTGTCCAGAGCTTTCAGCATATTATAGTAAATAATTCTTGTGAAAACCGTTCTCTTAAAGAAGGCACAAGAAAGAATGAAAAAGGTAAGGATGGTAAAAGGTCCCTCCAAATGCATATGTTTCACTAGCAATCCCGGGATTTCATCTCATGGCAAAAGTGGCATTCCGATGAACTTGCTGTCCTCTGTGGGTAGCACATGCATTTGGTCTATAGAAACTCATGGGCTGCCTTTCATAAGAAAAGCTTCACCACCTCAGGTACCTCAGCAACCACATATAGTGTCAAAACTTGTCCTCTGGCAGGGGCTCAGGGTTGTAGAAAAACTCCATGGCTAATTTGCAAGAGAACGCCCCATTAGATGTGTAACGCCACACCCGCTTATCAACACCACTAGCTGCACTCGGGGTTGGGATAGTCAGGATTTGCTCCACTAGCTCGGTAGGGATCCATGTAACTAATATGCTTGTATCCCCCAACCGCCTGTGGCGAGACAGGAAGCATTAACCTTGGTGGAAAGATCGGAAGGAGAAATCGTGAGCCGAGCCTTAGAAGCTAATTGGAAGTCAAAGGGGAACCATATATCGATCCAGAAGGACACAACTTCTCCATTACCAATCACCAATCTAATACAAGATTCCAGCAAATCAAAATATTTTTATACGTTACGCCAGAGATAAGAGCCATTGGTGGAAAGAAGGATATGTTGCGCCGAATTACTTTGAGAGAAGTATTAAGCAAGACAAATCTCCTTCCATATCCTGCTTTGTCCCGTGATGAAGCTCCAAGCAAGCTTGATTTAGAAGGATTGATTGATCTATCGAAACCTTTCAAGTCAAGCCAAGCCCTTATTTTTCGTTCAACAAAGAGTGGACCAAGAGAGGAGATGTTATTTTCTAGTATTTGCATTGGATCTCCATAGAAAATTACGAACTTGCTTGTTCAGTTCATTGCGCACTAAAGCGGAGAGAGCACTAGTTTGCATCAAATACTTTGGGTAAGCTTATAGCACAGCCTTGCATAAGGTTAATCGAACTGCTATAGAAATCTGTTGCGTCTACCACCATGCAATCTTGTCATGTATCTTGAGAATTACGGTCTTATGCATCTACTTTGTGACTTTACCATGCAACAGTGGCACTCTAAGATGGAAGATAATATGGGGAGTGAAAATTTTGACAGGAAAAGTACAGTAACACACTTTGCAGCATACCATAGGTTATAGAGTAACCCCACAATTAATGGTTATTCAATAATGTATTGTCATGTGCTTTTCTTGTACTTTTCCTTCTCGTATTTTCCTTTCGCCTTATCATTTTCCCTCTAAGATATATTCCTAGCTTACTCACACGTGAACCCTAGAACATGCTCAATATTGGATGTGACATCTTGGGGAACGTTTGCCGAGAACCACATAATGGACTTCATATTATTCACAACTTGACTAGAAGACTGAGAGAAAATTTGAATGATTTGTTGTATGACCGGAGCATGTTCCAATGTCGCCTCATAAAAAAAGATCAAGTCGTCCGCAAACAAGAGGTGCATTAACTTGATCCTTCCATTGACAAACAACAGTGGTTTCCACTCCCCGGATCGTGAAGCAACCTTGATCACATGTGTCAATCTCTCCATGCATAGAACAAATAAGTAAGGGGAGACGGGGTCCCCTTGGCAGGCTCCTTTCTTCGGATAAAATTTTGTACCGCTCAAGCCCTCCAAAAGAATTCTTGAAGAGCTAGTAGTAAGGACGTGATCAACCGAATTAGGTATGGAGGAATGCCCACATCATGAAGGCTATCCTCAATAAAACTCCAATTAACCTTGTCAGAAGCTTTGGCTAAGTCGATCCTAATTCCCATAAAGCCCCTTCTACCCTTGCAAGAATGCATGGTGTGTAAGGCTTCTTGGGTTGCAATAATATTCTCCACTATACTCTGCCCTTGAATGAAGCTAGATTAATTTTGTGACACAAGAATGGGCATGAAAACCTTCATGCGATTAGTTATCACCTACTTTGACGCTTATATTTACCAAACTAATGGGGTGGAAGTGTTCCAACCTCTCTTGTTTTTTGTTTTTAGGCATGAGAAAACACCCTTTGTTGGCATCTAGTGGTACAACGCCCTCCTTAAAAATTTGTTGAACAAACTCCAATGTAAGGTAGCAATTAACGTCCAACTATGTTGATAGAAATTCCCGAAAAAACCATCAAGGCCAGGAGCTTTATCCAGACCCATATCGAAGAGTGCCTCCTTTATCTGGAACTCTTCCACCTTTCTAGATAGAAGCTTCATGTGTAGGCCAGACAGAGTGGGAAGTAACCCCTCAAAGGGTACAATTGTCGGGACTCCTCAAGTTTGAATAATAATCCATGACTAATAATCTCAAGTTTGACTAATAATCCTCAAGTTCCAAAGTATAGGAAACCAAAGATGTTTGAATAATAATCCATGACGGTTTGAAGAAGACTAACTCGATCAGAGTACCAAAGACCGTCCTCAAGTCGAATACATTTGGATGCATGATCTCTTCTCCTTTGCGTATGAATAGAGAGAAAGAATTTTGTACTCTTGTTTCCCTTGGTGATTCAATTAGATTTGGAACTTTGGCGGCGTAATAATTCCTCTTGTAAGAGCAGATTCCCCAAGTCCATGCGAACTGATAGTTCAATCCATTTTAAGCACTTGGTTCGTTGGTTGGAATAGCACAGTTGTAACCCAGTCTGAAGATTTGAAAACTTTCTTTTACGCTTCGGGCACCTCTATCATAAGTAGATCCTTTTCAAATTCTGTCAACCACAACTCGGCCTCCTCGGGTCCCTTATCACCCCAGAAAGTGACTATTCTCATACGGTGTAGTTCTTGTTGGAAGAATCATAAACCGCCCCTAACAGGTGCTCCAATCACGCCTGGGACAGCCAGGCTACTCGCAGTTGTAGTAGATGACAAAGGGCTCAGAACATATGTGGACACCATCTCCATCAGTGTGTGGAGCGTCTCTGCAGGAAAGGTTATTGACACACATGGGCCTTCAGGTTGTACTAAAGGTGATGAGGAGGTTATGGTTGGAATGAGTGGCGATGGTTTCAGGACAATGGGTAGCTCTTTCTGAGGCTCGGGAACAATAGATGGTAAGTTTATCCAATCTAGTAGGTCACTACATGTCTCCCCCTGGACACTAGACAGAGGTAACTTACTAAAATAAAACTCACTCTCTACAAGTCACAATGGATGGTAGTAAACAACCTCCGTGACACTGGATCATAGCAACGATACCGCTTTTGATGTGCTCCATACCCAACAAACACACACTTCAGATAACATGACTCAAATTTCGTTCGATTCACCTTCAGGATGTGTACAAACACATAACATCCAAACACCCAAGGATGTAGAGTGAGATATGGAGGCACTTTAGTATGACCAGAGAACCTGCAAGGGGGTTTTGAGACCCAAAATTTTGGTAGGGAGGCGATTATCAAGATAGGTTGCAGTAGCTAGAACCTTGGGCCACAAATTAGATGGCACTCGAGACTTGAGCATGATAGCACGGGTCACTTATAAGAGAAAGTAGTTTTTGCATTCCGAAATACCATTCTGTTAAGGAGTATAAGGACAAGTAGTTTGATATATCAACTCCCGTTCGGAACAAAATTGTGACATACGAGACTTGACAAACTCTCCTCTATTATCTAATCGAAGAATATTAATTGACACCTCAAATTGAGTAGCAATCATATGATAAACTCAATAAATTTATCAGACACGTCAGTTTTATTCTTCAAAAAATAGATCCAACTCATATGCGTACATTCATAAGTAAACAGCACAAAATATCTCAATCCACTGCCCCCCAACAACTGGGGCAAGCCCCCAAACATCAGATGAATAATAGAGAAAGGTTTTTTAGTACAAGATAAACTAGGGACAAACGAGACTCAATGATCCTTAGCACGAAGACACGACTCACACGAAATAGAAAATCCAGATAACTGAGGAAACAATTTCTTAAGATAGTTATCAGAAGGGTGACCTAGACATTGGTTCCACAACCAACTTTTCTGGGGCATGGAACTACGAACTGACATCATAGCAATGCGCCCTTGCTTCTTCGATCCCATGGAATTATTCTTGAGCATGGATCCTCATGAGAAGCAAGCGATGGCTCTGGCAGAAGTCTCCATTTGCCCATATATTTGAACTTTCTTTCAGACAACTTCATCGACATAGTACAATTCATCCCGTTCAGTGCTACGCTCAAGGATCTTTTTCGTCTGAATATCCTGCAACACACAGAAAGAGGGATACATGAGTACGACACAATTTAATTCCTTCATCACGTGACTAATGGAGAGCAACTTATGACATAAATCAGGAACATATAAACAATTGGATAATTCGAGATTTGGAGGTATCTCAATTATCCCAGCACCCTTCACAAGTGGTAGTTCTCCATTAGCCGTCTGGATACTTTTTTTTCGGTGATCTTGTCTCCCACACAAATTATTAATATCATACGTTATCGTATCCATTGCGCCACAATCAAAGATCCACTTCTTGTTTTTCTCCCTGGAACTATAAGCAAATGAATTTACAGCCCCCACATTACAATCATCAATATGCCCAAAACACCCCTCCAATAAATATCTTGATGCAATAGGAATAGAGGCACAAGGGGGTAATTTTGCCCCCCTTGCCTTTATACCTGTCGAACCCATGCGGTGAGACTCATGACCGCGAGTCCAGTACTGCATCTCTTTATTTTCTGCAATTCGGCCTAAGTCATTTCGTCCATCTCCATCCCAATTGACTTTGGTCACGATGTAATCAGCCATACCTCTGCTGAAGATTGCTTCCAGGTGTGCAGGTTGTCGGCTCCTGATGCCCAGTGCAGCTAATCTATGCTCCTCCTCCTCCCAGTCGATACCTTCTCCAACAGCCACTGTTCCCCAAAACTGGACACCCCCGTACCTCATGTTCGTTGGGTGATTGGCCGAATAGCCCACCAAACTCTAACACTCCTTCTTGATATGCCTTAACATTCCGCAATTGTCGCACTTTTTCCGAAATGTCGAGCTGGTGGCAGAAATCCCTCGTCTGACCGGCGACTACTGTAGTATCGAGTCGATTCGAGGCATCAAGTTTGGTAGGGTCAATTCTGGGGCATCGGTTTAAAGTTTCCGAGTTAGGGTCTATCTGGCTCGCTTACATTCACCCCGCCTGAGTCTGAATTGGGCCCATGGAGCACTGCCTCCAAGTGGGTCACAGTTATTGGGCTGCCACTTGATGATTGGGCTGGGTTTGGGCCTTCTGAATAGAAAGGCCTGAGCCCAAGCCCACAATCTGATGGTTTGTCTCAATAGATGTCGCTGTTGGGCCAAGGATTTCCCGTCGAGCAGCCTCAAAACGTATTGTTGCATATGCTTCATCCACCTTGGTAGGGCTGAAAATGAACAGAGCTATTCACGAACAATCTCGTATTCGGCTTGTTAAAAGCTCGTTTGGTTCGTTAAGCTTAATGAGCTCGAGCCCAAACTTGTGTTCACGAACAGGCTTAACGAGCTCGAGCTTGTTTGCAAGCCCTTAACGAGCCGCTCGCAAACATTAATATAATAATATTATATTATTTAATTTATATATATTAAATAAAAATAAAAATATAAAAAAATAATAAAAATAATAAAAAGATCGTGAGCTCAGCTCATGAGCTCGTTCGTAAGCCTGTTCGCGAGCCTGTTCGCAAACGTGTTCGCGAGCTTGGTTCATGAGCTCGTCTCGCAAGCCGCTCGCGAACAGGCTCGAACATAGAGTTCGGCTCGTTAAGCTCGCGAACCAAGCTCGAGCTTGCGAACCGAGCTCGAACACGGTTCATTTACAGCCCTAAACCCTTGCAAGGATTCTTCCTTCAGAATATCCTGGACAATTGAATCGAAAATTCTATCAAAGCTGGATAGAAAAGTGAACAAGTGATCCTCTGATTGCATTCAATTGTATTCCATAATGTCATCCTCATGTTTCATTGTGTTAGGTCTCCTTCGGTCTATCTCCATCCAGAGGGTGTTGGATAAGCTGTAGTATTCTTCGATACTAACCTGATTTTGGACAAATTTGCCTGCCTTCGTCTTCAAATCAAAGATTTGAAGGCGATCTTCTCCTGCCTTACATCTTCTTTAGCAACCTCCATAAGAGTTTGGGTGTGGGAAAGTGAATATACTGCAGAACAAAACTGTGATCCATACTTGAGAGCAAGCCAGCTGACACACTTATGATGCTGAATCATGGCCTGAAAATTGCAGAGGGAGCTGAGACCACAGACAGAAGAAGGTGCCAACATTTGGTGAGTAAGCTAATTTACCCATCACGGGCTCGTCCAGATATTGCATATGTTGTGGAAATTATGAAGTCAATTCGTGCATAATCTCTAGAAAGATCATATGGATGTAGCTCTGAGGATTTTGAGGTATCATAAAGGATCTTCTGATACGAGAATACACTATCAGAAGCATGGTAACCTACGAATTGAGGCCTATACTGATGCTGATTGGGGCTACAATCCTACCGATAGACTATCAACATCTGGGTACTTTATGTTTGTCGGTGGCAATCTTGTCACCTGGAGGAGCAAGAAGCAGAAAGTAGTCGCGCTATCAAGTGCTGAGGTGAAATTTCGAGGAGTGGCTCGTGGATTGAAAGTGGTATTATGGATTAGGAAGTTAATGACATGATTGGGATTTGCACCGTCTGAGGCATGTCCCTTGATGTATGATAATCAAGCTGCTATTCATATTTTAAAGAATTCAGTTCACCGTGATAGGACTAAATATGTGGAGGTGGACCGTCACTTCATCAAGGAAAAACTCGAAAGTGGAGATGTGTTTCCCTTTATGCGATCAGAAGACTATCTAGCAGATATCTTAACGAAGACAGTCTATGGTGGAATATTTCATGATGTGCTATGCAAGTTAGGATTTGGTCATCTCATATCTAACTTGAGGAGGAGTGTTAAAGTGTTAAATCTCATACTTCTGTCATTTGGTTATCAAAGAGATTGAGGAGGCCTAAAGATACTTTGAGGCAGTTTGTAACAATTGGATTCGTGAAATAGTCATTTTTTTCTACATTTTGTTGCATTAGAATTGTGCAGGTTAATTGTTGAAACGATCCTTTTTTTGCTGGATTCTAAAGTCTTCGAACTTTGATGCAATATATTGTTGTCCTCTGATGTTATGACGCTGAAGCATTGCTTAATTGTGGTCCAAAGCTAGGTACCACAAGTGCGGGGGTGCGGGGTGGATACGATACGTATCCGATACGGGTGCGAGGTTTTTTGAAAAATATAGGATACTGGTGTGGGGCTATATATGTAAATATTAAAAATATAAGGACTAAATTGTAAATATAAAAAAAATTCTAGAAAGAAATATAAATACAATAATATAAGTAACATTACCAAAGCATAAAATGGGCTCTAACTCTTGTGTAACTACTTGTGTAATTATTTACACAATAGTTACAAGTCCATGCGTGATTGCCCCCCGAATTGTCTATCTTGTTTGAAATTGAAACATATTACCATAAGGGATGATGTTCTTTATCTATACCCATCCTAGGCCTAGATGATCCAACAGAGGTACTTGACGAACCCATTTTAATGAATCAAGTCGCTTATCTATAAATATATTCAAAAGGAAAATGCAAATTTAGTTTGTGCAATGTCATTGCAGAACTCGAACAAAAAAACATTTCAATGCCATTGCAGAACTCGAAAATACAAATACGAAACAAAACGTAGAGGGCTTCGGCGAACAAAAAACATTTCAAAATCTGAATAAAAAACCCACCTTGAAGAACTCGAAAATCTGAACAAAAACCCACCTTGCAGATCAACCTACTAACCGAAGAAGCCACTTCAAATTCTTTGCCGAATAGAGACAGTGAACTGCCAAAACGATATAGAGATAGTGAATGACGGTTACCTGTGGGCGGCGGGAATAAGGGAGTGGCGGGCGGAGGCGACGGTCGACGTGCGATACGGCTGGTTTGCTTCCCGCAGATGGTCAAGGGTTTGCAAATTTTGGCAGATCCGCAGCTTGTTTGCAATGAATGAATGTGCAACTTTTAGATAGGTTAAGATTTTATTACAGATACGCGGATACGGCCGTATCGGTATAGATACGGCCGTATCCATACCGTATCTGTAATTTTGTAAAATTATAGATACGGCCCGATACGTATTTATATGCATATCGGGCATATCGGGTGTATCGGGACCGTATCCGTATCCGATACGCACCCGATACGGGATACTGTCCCAAATAAGTGTATCCGTGCTTCCTAGCTGAAAACTTTGCCTTTCTGATGTTAATCTGGAAATGATTCCGCTTGGGTTTTAGAAATCATCGTAGGTTGGGACTTCGGGAAGGGTTAAAAAGGCAAGATGCCAACAGAAAGAAATCTACACTGAACCAAGATGGAATAAAGCAAAGAATGAGTTTACTGATGACTTCATCAGCTCAACTTGAACAGAGGGATATAGGATGTGCCATATGGGATGTCCTAAAGAAGATACAAAACCCACAATATTTTGGCATAAACCATGGTTTGGGTTTGTTTCCGGAAAGATATTCGTTGTTGTTAATTTACTCAATCTGTGCAGTTTTATAGCCCAATTATGTCGTGATTTCTGAATTCTGATTGTAGATATGCTTTTAATTTGAGCAATGATTTGTGAGAGATTAAATGGGTCATTCACAAAAGTAACCTAAGAAATTTGTTTTTGAAAAGTAACCATATAAAAAAGAATTGCAAAATTAACCTACATCTTTAAAAATAAATAAAAAAATTGAATATATTTTAGTTTACGCACTAAACGGTTACTACTAAATACCTAACTAACTTAATCACACTCATTCCTGCCAAACCCATCTACGACCATACGGAAACACGGTTACCGGGAAACCGAAAACCTACATTTTTTCGTTTTTCCATTCCTTCACCATTTCCGGCTCAATGATCGGTCCGAAAACATATTCAAAGAGAAAGAAAGAGAGAGATTATCGACGGGCCCAGCGTGAAAAGGGTGCATTTCAAGCTGGTTTATTTGTTGAAGGTGCGCTTGACTCCGAATTTTAGCTGATTTATGGCACTATTGTTACACTCGAATGTAATTTTAGAGCTGCTCGAATCAAGGAGAACATATTGTTTGCATCTCTGTTAGATCTCATATACAACAGATTTTGACTCAGTAAAAATACATTTGATCTAGTTTTGCAGTACAATCCCAATAGGAAGTGCGACCATGCTAGGTCTACCATTTTCTTGCATGATGACGGCGATATTTTGGGATTTCGGGCCAACGTGAGCATGAGAATTTCATGAGACACACCTTGAAGTTATTCTGCATCCTAAGGAGAACTTAAATGGAGAGCAAGTTGATGGAAATTTCGAAGACGACTACTTCGGTCCTGTGATGAGAATTGAAAATCGGGACACTCTAGATACACCCCCCGATCTGTGGTGCGCAAGAGAGCCACCCGCCACACATGGAACAAAAATGGCTGTATGTCGAAATTTGGATCTTACAAGCTAGGATGCTAAACATGTATGTCCCACTCCAAATTTTGAGTCTTAGCCTCTGGATGATCCGATATATGACTCTCCGCCTTTAGATGATCCGATATATGAGTCTCAACTTCTGGATGATCTGACACATGAGTCACATCCATACAATGATCCTATAAAGGAGTCTGAGCAACTATTAACAGGTGATGAGTTAATACCGTCACCCGTTGATATGTTTGGAGATAGATCAGACATCCGTATAGGTCAATGACTATAAAGACCAATTGATGAAAAAACTGATTGTCACCGCGTTTAATGGTAATTTTGAAATTTGTACAAGAAAATTTAACAAGTCTTTGTTAGTCATATATTGCATCGATCAAAACTGCAAATGGAGGGTCCGAGGGGTGAAAGTCTGTGATGAATCAGAGTATTTTATAATCCGAACTTACAATGGCGATCATAACTGTTCTCTCGAGTACAGGCGTGCAAGCCATCGACGAGCAACGTCAGTCGTGATAGGGGAACTCGTTGCTCCTCAATTTGTCGGTGTTGGGAAGGGACATATTCCTAGAGCGATCCATTCACTAGTTCGCATAAACCTGAAAGCACAAGTAAGTTATGACAAAGCTTGGCAAAGGATGAGACGTGCTCAAAACATCTTATGAGGTTTGCCCGAAGAAAACTTCACTTGCATCTCCTCGAACAGTCGAATCCTGGGACTGTAACTCACATACATGTCGACAGAAACAAAAGATTCAAGTATTGTTTTTTGGCATCTGGGGCGTCGATAAGGGGTTATGCTTTCATGGGGAAGGTGATTGGGATTGACGCCAGCCTTTTGAAAGGTAAATATAGGGGAGTAAGTTGGTTGCCACAACAAAGGACAGTAAAAGCAATTGCTATCCACTCGCTTGGTGAATTGTTGATTCAGAGAATCGATTATCATCGACGTGGTTCCTATTAAAATTGAAAGACATCATTGGCGATACCGACAACCTGGTGATAATATCGGACAGGGCACTTAGCATTGCAGCAACGATGAGAAATGTTTTCAAGAATGCCCATCATGGCATATGTGCATGACACATCGGGTAGAATTTAGAGCAAAAATTCAAGTGTGGAAGCATTATCGGATCGTATTGGAAGGCTATCAATGCATACATGGTCAAAGAATTCAATAGTTGCATGGCAGATATCGCGTCCAAGAATCCTTTGTTCATGAGGTACCTCGAAGAGGATGTTGGTCATTCGAGATGGGCCAGGTGCCACTACCCATGACGAAGGTATAACATCACGATGGCAAACCTTATCGAATCAATAAGCGCAGTGTTAGGCCACCTGAGAGAATACCCAGTTATTGCCCTACTGAATGCAGTAACAGAAAAATGTCATAGTGGTGGATGAGAGACATCAGCAAGCCGCGTCTGGAAACAAAAACCTCTCAACTGCTCGAGAAGCTAAGTTCAAAGATTACTGGTCCAAATCCAACGGACTGGTTGTCAATCAGCTCAATGAACATGAGTATCAAGTCTCAACGGGTGGTGATGTGTCCGCCTTGGTGAACATTTATACCAAGTCATGCGATTGCATGGAGTTTAATATAGACGAATCGCCATGTGTACATGCATTTACAGTAGTCAATAAAATTGGGATTAGTGTATATAGCCTTATCTCGCCGTACCTCACAAGGCAGTATTTGGTGGAAGCATATTGCGATATGATATACCCGGCCACAATGTTGTCATGCGTGTCGTTACCGAAATGGTCCGTAGGATGGAAGTGTTACCCCAGATATTGAAAGGAAGAGAGGAAGACCAACAATGGCACGTCACAAATCGGCCGTCGAAACAGAAGCAAAATGCAAAAACTATTGCAATAAGTGTGGTGTTTGCGGACATTATGCGAATACATGAAAGGAGGGACGCATCGATTGTTGGGATTTCTATACGATTAAGTTGGCAAAATTCGAAAATTTATCATCATTAATCATCATATGATCGCCTCCATTGCTAATTATACAAACATATAATCATTTCA
>JAOYMZ010074582.1:0-27690 GCA_025802335.1 Pinguicula primuliflora | reverse complement strand
ACCACCACTACCACCACCACCCTTCCAAAAATCTCAATTATCACGATCCATAACCCACACAACCGATAGGACCCACTCGACCCATGACTACACAATCCATATGACACACTTGATCCACAGCTCATTAGACCCACACGACCCATGACCCACACAAATCATATGACACACTTCCCATGACCCATTAGGGTTTAGTTGTAAGACCGCATTGTACATGTAATTGAAGGCGAACTGAAACGGTCATGGATGACGATGGTGCAGAATAGAATGCCGTCATGTGCTACGGGAAGAAAAATAAAGTGTGAAATTGAAGGACCCATAACCCATAAGACCCGCACGACTCATGACCCACACAAACCATATGACACACTTGACCCATGACTCATTAGGGTTTAGTAGTAAGACTGCGTTGCACGTGTCTGAAGCTACGGGTCCGAGATGAAAATGGTTTAACAAATACTTAATTTGATGAAAGTGCTTGAATAACAAAAAGCAAGAGATACTCGACACATAAGAAACACATGTCTATTTTGAAAGTTTATTTCAAAACACTTCTTCAATGCCAACATTGTGATAAACGAACCAATTCAGCCACTCCATCTAAAAAACACGGTACCAACACCCCCATCTCACACCCCCAACGCCTCACACCCACACCCACACTCATGTCTGAAGCCACGGGTCCGCAATGAAATGGTGTAAAGAATACTCAATTTGATGGAAGAGCAGGGTTATAATGTCAAGTTTTATAAAGAATTTCACGGGTTGGAGAGTTTAAAGGGCATGATCTGGAAAAATTTGAAAATACCACCAAACAAATGATGAAAATGATTAAAAAAATTTCAATACTTAATTAAGCAAAAATGATATAGTGCACCCCCAGGTGGTGCAGGTGTGTGTGTTTGTGAGGGGGTGCGTGAAGATGTGTGTGTAATATAGGAGTGTGCTATATCATTGCTCTTATTTAAGCTTCAAATCGCTACTAAACATACCCTAAGCGAAAGGTAAAGCGGAGAAGTTGTAGGCATCTTGCCAACTCGGTCCGAAAGAAGATTCTGGAAATAACTCGGAGGCCAAATTTAATCATTGGCTAAAAATATATTAAATTCATGTACAAAACATTTTTACAGAACAGTGCTTGGTGGTACAAGATCTGTAAGACTGTAACCAATAAATCAACGGATAACGTTCCATGTATAATATCTATAAATGATCTATATAATATACTTAACTCTTAACTACGCCTTCCATACAAAGCTTTAGTTCATCTAAAGCTTGATTAGGGAAATTCATCTAACATTTTTCTTAAAAGCTTAACTGGAAACCTTGAAATCTTCTTGATTCCCTCTTATGGTCGTCAACCTGAATTATGATTCTTCTAGCAATTTGCAGGCTTCTTACTACAAATAATTTGCACCAAATTGACACATCACTATCACAAAAAACCTTTAAGGCATATGCTGGAAGCAACATCACATGATTCTTGAATTTGTCCTTCCACAGTAGCTACAACAGAAGTCAAATACAGAAAGAACACAAAGCATTCTCCGGTGGCTAAAAAAGAACCACATACACGTTTTGCCTCCATACAAAATTACCTACAAAATCACCACCAATAAATAGAAGGAACAACATTTTGTTATATTGCTAAAAACAAAAAATATTTACCGCCAGCCTGTATGTATTGCAGTCCTTTTCCATAACCTCGGGCCAGATTCAAGATAAGGAGAGGGTTAATGTAGCAAGTTCTAGTCTGCTTCGAAAAAAACTATTGTAGTATAATAACAAAATAAACAAACAAAAAAAAGTTGTGAACTAATAGGTACAATAAGAATTAGAGTTAGAAGAACAAAGTGAATAAAACTTGAGAAAATGATAAAAATAAGAGCATGCTAGTTCCTATAAAATGTTTGGAATGACGGATACTCTGATCATGCTGAAATGAATTGCTATCCCTGTTCTAAAATTATACGGATAACCAAACACAATTAACGTTGACATAGGAGCCAATATGGGTCTCCTCTAGTAAGCCTGCATGTAGAAGTATCAAAGCCAAGGATAGCAAAATGCTAGACAAAGCAGGCATGGACGACCAATGCATTTAACAGTGACTGAACAGGCTGAAGATTTACAAATTCCATATTCCATTTAATAAAATGTGTTCTAAGTCTAACCTGCATTGAAAATTTAGTCCAGGCCACTACTTGCATCATGATCCTTGAATTTGGGGTTATAAGCAGGGTTCGAATGATCAAGATTTTCGTTTGCCTGATTCCTGTGGCAACCCCAAGATTGTAATTTGTAAACTTGTGAAAAATCACGATCCCAAGTTAAGTTTCAATAAATGTTTGCATAGTAAAACATGAAGATATATTAATCAGCATTATAATTTGGTAATATTGATACCACTTATGAGGGTGAAAGTTGTACAAGAAGATTGTAGTTTGTTTTGTCAGCAAGATGCTTGTAGATTGGAACCAAAGAATGAACAAATGCATAGTCAAAACTGACGAATTGTTCGAATATATGAAATAGTTAAACACACAACTTGAAGTTGCAAAGGAGAAAAAGGAAAAATATTATCAACTTCAAGATATGCTTGTCTAGACGTGCTTTCAAACAGAGGCCAACACGAACCAAGTTCTCTAAATTTAAATTTCGATGCATACCTAAAAAAACACAGGACCAATTCGTCAATACTCAAGGGGCAGCCGGAACTTTCTCAATTGCAAAATAGAAGAGTCATAAGAATCAAAACGAGTGATGCATCTGGTAATATACTGACTATGATTGCTTGTCCTGCAGACATGTCACAGAAGGTTTGTTCGCTGCGCTGCACCATTCTCACATTTGTGCCACTTGATTGTCTCCTTCAATGTTCGCAATAGGAGTTTCATGTGTCAAGAACAACAGCAAGCACAACCTCCCTGGAGAACCTATAATTCCATATGCGCGGTTAGTTACGCCATCCATACGAGGAATTCCATAAAGTACTTCGATTCATTGTATGTTCGACTCAATTGCTTTGGACTCCAATTCCTGTGTTGGAAAGCAATATCAGAAAAACATCAGAAACGTAAACAGAAACCAAAAGATTCTAATGAAAAGGTGCCATGGTCAGTAGGTTCAGGTCCAGGACATTTCAGGGAAGGAAAAGCTCCTGAAAACGGACCTGGAATAATGGCCCAGATGTGAATAGGCTTGTTTGCAGCCCATCATAGCCTTGTGCAAGGGCATGTAACAATACGCTACCATCCGGGACAGGTTCAATGGTCCATTGTGTATGTGGAGAACCTGCAGCCATCTTCTGGAATAGGTGATCATTCATAGGAAATAGGACTAAATTCAATCGAAGTCATATGCAAAACATATGAGATTTTTTAATTTGCGACGTAGGGGAAAATATCTCAGAGTACCAGCATAGTACACAGCCAGTTTCCCTTCAATTCTGGATACAAAACGGCTAGCTCCCTGCACTGTTAATAGATGTGAAATAAAAAACGATAGTTAGTTCACAAAAATTTCCAATTCCAAAATGCCTGCAATATCACAAAAAACAATAATTCGAATAACCAAAATAAACACGTGACAAAGAAAGCATCAGCTATAAACTGAAATAAATGTAAGCGAAATTTATTGCCCTAAAACTGAATAGATATGCACAAAGAAACAATATTGTCAATGACTTTGCTCTGCTAGAAATTCAAAACGTTGTAATGCAAAAAATAAAACCAAACTTACAAATTCTGTTATCCAGAAGACAAACTCTTGTCCTATAGCGGCAATTCTCCCTTTTACAAATCTAGAAATTAACAAATAAATGTTTTGCAAATCATACAAACAAATAAGTAACTATTTCATATGGAGGAAGAATAAATGAACACAGGAAAATCAGCATCTCGAAAAATACAAAATCGAATGCTTACAGACAAATTGTTGGGGATTGAAATTCAGGAAGACCAAGACTCTACTTACTACATATGTTGGCATTTCGGAAGATAGCAAATAGCATAGAATAGAACAAAACATGGGATAATTGAAGTCGGCATTCTAATAAAAAGTCAATCTCACATTGAGAAGACACCGTGTGATCTAATCGCTCCTCGAATCAGCGCTAGCTAACACTAAAATTTCAAGTGCGAATTACATTAGGAATGAAGAAGCAGTAGGAAAAGAATGGGAAAACGAAAAAATGAAGAGGTAGAAGAGGATTACCATCTCCTGATCCCTTGAATAAGGTATCCAATTTCCCCAGTTCATCAAATACCTTTCAAATTGTTTGAATCCTGCAATTAGAGTAAGAAGATGTTAGGTTCAAGTAAATGTAAAAAGAGAACAAAAAATATAAAATAACAAACCTTTTTCATCTTTTGTTTGCATTCCAAGTGTTTCCTACAATTGTTTTTCGTCAAGTTTCACTGAGCTGGGCAAAGGAAAATCAGCCTCCCGAAAAATACAAAATTGAATCCTTACAGACAAATTGTTGGGTATTGAAATTCAGGAAACTGTCGAAACTTTGGCCCTCTGATAAGATTTAGGGGAGTAAGCAATATTGAAGCTGGAATAAACAGTGCCAGTGGGAAAAGTAACGTATTCAAATTGAAAACGAACCTTAAACACTGATCCAAACTTGGCTAGGCAGGTTATCAGGTCGTACACAACCTAGTAACAGGGAGTGTAATATTATACCACCTTCTGGACAGGCTCAATTGTCCAATGTGCTTCTGGGTAACCTACACACATGTTTGACGTAGGCTGTTTAGTGTGGACAGGAAATCATAGCGTAGAACAAAACATAGGAATAGCAAACCCGGAGCCATGAACATGTCTGTAGTCAGGACAGGTGGGATGGGTTGAGCACCGATTGTTTGATTAGGGACGACCTCCTGGTTACCTGCTGGGAGGGCATGTAGAATGATGCTACCAACAGGAACCAGCTCCATTGTCCAATGTGTTTGTCGAAAACCTGGAGCCAAGAAAGAAAGGGCGACACTCATGGTAACATCAAGGTTGCAATTAATCATGGTGAGAACAAATATTCAGCCAACATGAAAAGTGAATGAAAGCGAACCTGGAAACTTGGCCCACAGTTGCAAAGGATTGATTGCAGTGGAATCGATTCCACCTTCTGTAACTGAATGTAAAATGATGTTATCATCCGGCAGAGGTGTAATGGTCCAACGTGAATGTTGAGAACGTGGAGACAGTTTTACTCAAGCACGAATATCATGAATGTTGAACCCAAAAGAAAAAAAATAACATTTACAATGAACAGGTATGGAGACGAACCAGTAATTAAGATTCTTAGTTGCATAGGGTTAATCGCAGCGACAGGACACCTATTGTGGGTTGGGTCTGATATCTGTAGGGTTGGATTTATAAAATTGGATGGGAATCACGTCAAATACATGATGCCACACTGCCGGAAAAAATGTAGAAGTGGATGGTTGTGGCCGGAAAAAATGGAGGATTCAGGAGCGACGGTATAATAAGAAAGGTCTGAGAGGTGAAGGTAGAGACGTCATACCATGCTTATGAGAATCATATTGGAGACACGTTCGAAAACTGAGCCGAAGGTGGAGTCGATTCCGCGGAGTGGATGAAGATGAGGTGCGGGAACGTGGAGTGGAAGGTGAAACTAGCCTAGCTGATTGTAAGAGGAACTGCTCACACGTCTCAAAGCCTCCCAAACACCGGCCCGAACTTACTAAAATACGCTGCTATGGGCTCGAAACTTTGACCCGAGAAAAGGCGAGCAAAATTGTAATAGTAGATGGTCAGAGGTGGGAGCCTGCAAAAGCTACTTTCATCTTGCTCGCTTGACAAGTGAAGTTCTGGCTAAATATAAAGTTGTTATACCAGATCACAAGCAGCAAGCTATACCGTGGTTAGTTGGATTCCCTCTCAATTCATCAATTTGAATTCTATGAACAAAATTCTGGCAAAACAAGGACATATGTCACGTTCATTAGTATGATTAGATGGAGGGAGATATTGATTAGACTTGCATCTGAGAATGATCAGCTTAGATTTATGCATGATTCAGATACAAAAAAGCTCATTAATGTGCATAATCTTCGTCCCCGAAAAATGATTGATGCATAATTAGTCCGTCCTACTTGGATTCGCATGAAAGACACCCCCGATCCATTGTTGGTGGAATGAATTCTTCAAGACGTTAGGTTCGAAGGTCAGAACTGGATGATCATACCAAGTTCAAAAGTGAAATGCAATAGGGTAGAACCAAGTACTGACAATATCTCACACTTGTCATAGTCAAAATTAAAATATTGTATGGATAGAATCATTAGAAAAAATCACTATTATACTGTTCGGCGATGAAAATCTCCCACATCGAAAAAAAAAGCACAAAAATCTCAAATATAAATAGATTAAATGGATTGGACTCAAATATCTTAAGCTTAAAGTTTTAATGAGAATAACCACCTACCTTATAAATTTATCCTCACGCGCAACCCCCCACAAGATCCGAACCTAGAAAATCATGGTTAGGCTCGCATTTAATCACGGGAGCCCGAGACATCGGTTATTGGCTGGGCCCAATCTCCCCGATATCTATAGATACATAATAAAAAAATGTCCAAATAGTTGCATCAATAATGCCAAAAAAAAAAAAGTTTGCATCAATAATGCCACATTCCATGTAAGACTTTTGAGCCATAACAGCTTCTGTGACCAGATTGGAGAATGGTGCATCTCAATCTACTCAAGCAGTAGGGCTACAAACGCTTAAATCTTTGCTTTGTATGGATGTATCATGGATGCTTCCTCGGTTGCCACCTAACATTGCAAGTTGTATTAATGAAAAGTCTCTGTTTGAACATTCTAAGTGCCTGTTTGCAAGTTCTACCGAAAAGCTTCTTTTGGCTTTTGAGGGTAGCTTTTAAAAAAGGTGCTTTTATAAAGAAGTTATAAAGTGTTTGCAGTGTGAGCTTTACTGTGACAAAAGTTAAAAAAATAGTATGACTAAATGGATATAATATGGGGAAATTTTGGGATATTTTGATATTATCGATTTGCATGTAGACAAAATTATCTTAAAAGTGAATTTTTAAATATTTACAAAATTGACTCCGCCTTAAGCCTCCCAGAAGCTATTCCAAGGTAGCTTTTGGCTTTTGGAAGTTTTTCCACCGCCAAAAGCCAAAATCGCAAACTGTATAAAAGGGGCTTCTGCGATTGAAAAGTCAAAAGCTACTTTTGAAAAGAACTTACAAACCGAGCCTAAATAGCATAAACTTGAATCCCCTCTATATGAAGGGTTTCTAATGAATTTAAATGCAAGCTAGGAAATGGACCACATATCTCATTTTATCCCCTAGATGTCCTAATCTATATCATGTTGCAAACATATTAATGTAGCTAATAAGGTTTTTTTAGAGAGATGATGCATGTATATAAACATTTTGTACATAATTTGTACATAATGTCATTTTGTGTAGATTTTTTCAAAAGTGGATGTCGTTTCATATAAGGATAATTTTGTTATATCCATCAAAACGACATCTAACTTAAACAATTATAACACAAAACGACATTATGTACAGGTTATGTACAAAATGATTATGTGAATGTGTTGAAAGTGAGGATTGTCCCACACCGAAAACTTGAAATAAGATTTACAAATATAAATAGGAATAGTAGGGGTAATCCAATTACCTTGATATCAGGGTTTTGAGGAGGATACCCATATTCCTATTAAATTTACCCCCACGCGCACTCGCACACACGAGATCCGAACCTATACTATTTACGGTCGGGCTCGATATTTCTACACGAGCCCGCGTCATCGATTATTGGGTCGGGCCCGCTTTCGCAGAATTTAACCGAATGTAGCATTTCTTTTTTTCTCTATGGCAATGGACATAGGAATTAACTTGGGAATCTTCTTATTTAATGTGGCTATTATGGAATTTATGCAACTCTCACCACGGTATTTCCAGATCAAGCTCACGTGCAAGACTCATGGGAGTGGATAGATGTTGCACGAAATACCAAACGCTGATTTCTATTATAAATGGAAATATTATGGTAGAACAATATCTACAAGCAAATGAAGTAAACAACACACCACTGTGAACAAAATGACGCCTACCATGAGTTTATTGTGCAAAGTTCTGGCCCTCCGATTGTGTTTGCTGTGCATCTTCAATTCAATTCCTCCTGGCCGTCCGTTTTAAAGGGGTGCCTAAATAACATTTGAATGTAGTTCGATCATAGAACAATGAAGCGTATAAAGGTGCTAAATTAGCATAGAATAACATTATTCTATTGAAAGTCCAGAACTTCACATGGAAGTTGCTACAAAGCAGAGTCCCTATGCTTGACAACTTGCAGAGTGCAATTACATTATTTCTTATGTCATATCTGTGGCTGTGGGGCAATTACAAGAAACTGTTCATCATCTCTTCCTATAGTGTAAAAAAAATGCAACACATATTGTCCAAAATATATGAGCAACAGATTACTGGCACATTCCGAAGCCTCTGAATTGCAAGATAATTGAGAATAAGGGCAGACATGTGTATGAAGTGATCAAACAAATAAAATTACAACTTTGGTTTAACTTGAAGGTCAAAAACTTGCTTACCGCAACATTAGGTTTTGAGGAGTGGAGTCGGAATCCACAACTGTGATCATATGTTCGGGACAACAATATTCTAAATTTAAATTTATCACCGTTAATAATATGCTTCTCCCAAAAAAATGTGAAATGCTAAATCGGAGGAAACTGATACGAATCTTATTGTGTACCAGAAACGCCAGCGTGGCTAAGGATGGACAGCAAGAAAGGAAAGCAGAAATCTTGTTTTGACTAAATGCAACGGCTCTTTGGATTAATTGGAATATTACCGTTACAAGTTTTTGTATAAGAATAAAGATCCAGGAATATCATCTGCTCTATCTTCATTGTACTCTGCTTTTTATTGAATGAAAGGAACGTCCTCGTTTGGTAAAGATTGTAGTGTATCTCTTGAATTACAGTAAGCCCCTCAATCTTCTTCATCTCCGATCATCACGGCACGTCCTCGGACAGGGCGTCCCTTCGTCAATTCCGACAGATACTGCGGCCCCGTAACTCGTTCACGATCCAAGGATCCTAACAGTGAGCTTGCTCGGCATGCCATCTGAATGTACATTTCATTTGTACCCTTTTAAAGGGCGTGTAAAAAGATCAACTCCTTATATTATACAGCGTTACTCTGCACAAGCTGCTGATATTTTCTCTGCTAAGACAATATTGCCATTTTTACATTGTGTGTTATGTTAGTTCTGCAGTTGCTTTGTGTTATTTTATGTTAGTATGATTATGCTTCTGGTGAGATCATACTATAGTTACGATGAACAATAGTGGATTAGTGAAGTATGGAGTATTTATGTTCTGGCGTAATGGATTAATCTCTCTTTAATAAACTGCTCTATCCGTATTTGAATACTTTTTGAAAGTGAATAAGATTATGAGAATTCCTATCTTTTCCAGTTGTCTATTCTATTAGAGTCCCCGTTCCAGCTTGTCGTCTCTGCCATTACTGCAGCGCAGTAATTCCTTCCATCACTGCAGTGCAGTAATTCCTTCCATCACAAATGCTGCATAACATAAACTTGTCTCTGCCATTGCAGCAGTGCATTTTTTTGGGTAGGTCCATTGCAGCAGTGCATTAGTTCCCTTCATCACAATATAGCTAGAGTAATTCTACATCTATCCTCTCTTGCAATTCCATTTTAAGTAGCAAACATAACAATCATATTTTTTATGTGTGATTTTTTTATTTAGTGGTTGTGATGTTTGCCACATCATGTGGTTTAAAAATGGGATCCCAAAAGAGGGTACAAATAGTATTATTTATATAGTTATGGTTTGAGAAAGCGTTTGACAGTCATGGGGCATTTTCGGCCCGCCTAAGTGGTGCCCAGCCGCGTAGGTCAATTTTATTTATTGTTTTTTTCACTTTTTTGCCAAAAAAAAAAATTTAAAAAACAAAAAAATTAATCACCACTTGGGCGGCCGGAGGCGGGCAAACAGACAGCCTGGACAGGCGCATAGCCGGCTGGTTAGAACGGGAGAACAGACAGCCTAGGCAGGCGCCCTCAACAGTTGTCTCGAAGTGAGGCAATTTTTAGTATACGACATTTTAGGTAATACCTAATCGGTCTAGGTACCCGTACCCTACAACATAGCATAACGTAAACTCCCACTTACGCGGATATGGCCTTCCTACAACATAGCATAACATAAACTTCCACTGACGCGGATAAGGCCTTCCTCAATTACCCATTATCAGTTTGTCAAGCTTCGAGACAATTTGACGCATTCAAAAATCAATCCCCAATCTTCATTCCAGGACAGTGCTGACATAGCAGCACAAAGAATCCTACACATGTCCCCGCATAAGGACGGAGACACCATTTATGGGTTGCCCTATTTATTACTGTGGAGTTGTCCTCAACAGTCAAAACCAAACCAAACAGTTGTTCTGTATGGCTTCTTCACCTTTCACCACCTTCTTCCTCTTTCTACTCCTCCCCCTAACCCAACCCCTACTCACTCCGTCTCCGCCGCCCGGAAAACCATTCACCGTCATCCTCCCAACCAGAAAAGATGCTCCCACCGGCCTACATCTCACCACACTCCAAATCGGAACGCCCCAACTCTACATCCCTCTCCTAATAGATCTCAACGGGCCGCTCCTATCCACAACCATCTGCCGGCAAAACAATAACTCAGCAACTTTCATCTCACCCTTCTGCAGATCCACCGTATGCGTATCCACCGGAATCAGACACTCGTGCAGGAAGAAGTGCAGCGACAACTCCAACTCCAACCAAGAATGCAGAAAGAGCGCGTGCGTCGTCATATCAAAGAACCCGATCACCCAGAAGTACGCGGCGAGCGAACTCGGACAGGATACGGCGTCGTTTTACTTCATCAACCAAGACAAAAGGGGATCCGGATTTGACAACATTCCAAAATTCATCTTCGCCTGTGCGCCGCAATCATTCCGACAAGGACCGTTCCCGGACGCCGCGGAGGGCGTCGCCGGACTCGGACACACCAAGGTCGCTCTGCCGACGCAGATCGCCTCCCGAATCGGCTCACACACGGAATTCACCGTCTGCCTCGGATCCAATTCCGCGACTGCCGGCGGCGTCGGCGGCAGAGGAGGGGTGTTCTTCGGAGGCGTTCCTTTTCAGTTACCCAAAGACACCGTGTACGCGCCTCTAGCCATCGGAGCGCGAGGGGAGTACTCGATTTCCTTGAAATCAATCAGGATCAACAACCAGACCCTCCCGTCCGCCGGCCCGTGGACGGCGGAGATCAGCACCACAGCACCGTACACAATACTCCCCCCAGCCCTGTACACCAATTTCACCCAATTCTTCGCCGATCAGGTCACCGGAGTTCCCCGAGTCGAACCGGTTCCCCCTTTCGGCATGTGCTTCGACGCCAGAATCCTTCCGGTGGGTTCTCCGAACATCGAGTTCTTCTTGACTGAACAAGTCCGGTGGGTGGTTCTGGGAGTTGATGCGCTGGTGATGATGAGACCCGACGTCGCCTGCTTGGCGTTTGTCAACGGCGATGGGTCGAGTATGGGAGCATCGCCGTCGGCGATTACCATAGGATTGAATCATTTGGAGGAAAAATTTGTGCATTTTGATCTTGGTAATTCCAGAATCGGATTTGTTCCTTCGAGGCTCTTACAGCCGCTTACTTGTTCGGGACTGAACTACTTCAATGCTTCTTCTTCTGAGATCAAGTCCATGGGAGACTGAACCACCTTTCACTGCGTTTCAAATGACACATCCCGCTGGGTGTTTGCAGTGTTTGCAATGTTTGCATGAAGTTTTCTGTTACATGAAATGAATGGTTTATGTATTGTCAGGCTGGATTTGGTTATTGAAATATTGGATGGTTGGCTTCTCCTCCCAATATGGACGCGATAGAGTTCACCAAGCAAGTTGGGTCAAAGAGGTCAAATCCAATTTGTCCGTGAAAAATGCAGATTTCGGCCTGACCTGTTTAGAAAATTGGTCTGGCTGACCTGTTTTTAAAAACATGTCGGACTTGATTGAGATTTTCAGTCCGACAGATTAATAGGCTGACCCGTTTAGCATGTTTTAATTTATTTTATTTTTTAAATTTTATATTTTCTCTTACAACTTAAATCCTCTTATTATTCTTACTCGTTGAGATTCCAAACCCTCGTCGCCGAACCTTGCTGCCTGAAGTGGCAAATCCTGGATGTCTAATTAGAGGGTACGTTTCACATATGATTCAGATCCTGTGGGTCTAAATAGGGGGAGCGGGGAGTACATGTCCAAGAAAAAATATTTAGGGGGTGCAGGTGCACCCCCCACATCCCCCAAGCCTCCGCCACTGGCTGCCTCCCTCTCACTCTATCTCGCTGAGTAGTCATCCGTGGAGCAATCTTGATCTAAGGTGAACAAATTATCCAACTTTCTTTCGGGTTTTCCTGCTTTAGACCCCTATAATACTTTGCTGTCGAGTTTGATTGTCGATTTGGGTGCTCAAAGTATGCTTTAGAGAGATTGATTATCCATTTTTTGGCTAACGTCGGCTCTCTGCCTTTGTGGAACTCGTTTGGGCATGATTCGTGTTTCTTTATATGGTTCCCACAGTGTCCTAGTCTAATGCCCCGCTTCAGAAAATAATCTTACATGTTTGAAAATTTTATGAATAGTTAAAGCTGCTAATTCGTGCTTTGCTAAGTTGTTGTATGAAATGCGTGATATCTGCTGTTGCTATTTCCATTGGATTATCTTTGTCGTGCCAAATTTCTCTCTTTCCTCTGTCTCTATTTTCTCATTGTGTTTTCATTATGTAGCTCGGAGATTATGAAATTGCTGGACAGTAGTACAGCAGAGTAGTAGGTAGTGGCCTTACTATTTCGAATTACTTCTTTATGATTGCAAGTTGTTTGACAGCTACTGAGATTCTTGTTTTATGATTTTTTTTCCTAGATTGTCAATGAACAAAACTCGGGATTGGGCTGATGAGATTGAAGATGAGATCGATAGAAGTGATTCTTTAGATGAGAATCAAGCAATGGCGCTCAAGGAAGTACGAACTTGGGGGCTCAAAAGAAGCCAAAAAAGCTTACTTCTAAGGTGTGGGAACATTATGCGAGAAAAGAGATGATTGTTGATGGTCAGAAGCAAATCAAAGCTATATGCAATTATTGTAAAAAGGATTACAATGGAAATACAGCAATCAATGGAACAGGTACATTGTCGAGGCATACTACTAAATGTTTGCTGCAGCTTCATGGCACTTTACCAACTCAATCTCATTTACATTTCACTCCTGATGGAAAAGTTAGTACTTGGAGATATGATTCTTCAGTATGGCGAGAATCACTTGTTGTGTTGACTGCATTATGTGACTTGCCTATCAGTTTTGGGGGTAGTTCTGCTTATGAGAAGCATATTCAGAAATCATTTAATCCCTCCTTTACAACAGTTAGTGCAAGCACAATCAGATGTGACATCTGTGATTATTATGCAAAGCGTGTGACTTCTTTGAAATCTGAGTTTGATGCTTCCAAGTGTTCTTTTGCTTTTACATCTGATATATGGGATTCTAGAGCCCATCTCGACTATTGTAGTGTTGTGGCACATTATATTGATTCTAGTTTGCATTTGCAAAAGCGAATCATAGGTTTTAGATTGGTTGATAGGCATACTGGAGTGGTGATTGTTGATACTATATTAGAGGTACTTACTGATTATGCACTTTTGGAGCGCACTCTTTCTATTACTTTTGATAATGCAAATGCTAATGCTGTGGCGATGAGATCTCTTGAGGATCCCTTGAAAGAATATGATTAATTTAATTGTGCAAGCAGGTTTGGAGGCATTAGGAAGTGTTGTTGGAAAGGTTCAAAAGGCAGTGGGTTGCATAAGATTATCAAACCAACATATAAATGCTCCTAAAGCTCAATGTGAAATCTTAGGTTCTACACCAAGGATTTTGGATGTTGACACGTCAATACGTTGGAATTCTACTTACATGATGTTGAAGAGAGCATTTGAGTACAAACATCCTCTTTCACAATATTTTATTAATGCACAAATGCAAGCTTCATCTAATTCTCATGATGTGTTGACATTTGGTGATTGGGAGTTGGTTGAGAAGATTATTAAGTTTCTTGAAGTTTTTTATGAGGCTATAAACGCTTTGTCTGGGTTTTTTTATCCTACATCTCCTCTAACTTTGCAAAAACTTGTTCTTATGGCTCATAATCTTTATAACTATGAGTTTGATCAACTTTTGGCTTGATAGGTAATGTTGGTACATCAACTTCTAATGTGGTCAGGGGCGGTGAGGGTGGTGTTGGTGTGCCACAAAACACTGAACTATTCAATTATCTCCATACAAATTTTGAAGTTTGTGAGGATCATAAGAAAGAGCATTTAGATCTAGTCTACCCGTACATGTGGAGGAGGAGCAATAGACTTGAGAACAGGATTTGAAAGAAACCCCAACCTTAGATAAATCCACAACCGCCGCACAAGGTGCTACCCGTGCATTTAGGGCTCCTAGGAAGAAGGCAAAGCTAGAAGTGTCCTCGAAATTGGAGTTAGGTACTTCTAAAACTTTGGCTTATGTGGAGGCGATATGTAAGGAGCTACTAGCTACGAAGAAGAATGTTGTGGAAGAGGGTGGACCTGACACGAAAACATATACATTATTGAAGCAGGTAGAACAAATTGAAGAGCTCACCTTCACACAGCAACTTCGCATCGTTGAGAATCTCTTGAAGAATGACGAGCAGTTTAGGATTTGACAGATTCTGGATGTTGAGCGTCACCGTAAGTATGCTTTAGGGTTCGTAGCAGGAGAGTTCAGCTAAGATGCTCTCGTATTGTGCTGATGTTATATTGTTGCTCTACTGCTTCTGGATGTTTCTGCTATGTTTCTGCTATGTTGCTTATGGATGTGGAAGCTCAGTTACTGATTTTTGTTGCTCCTGTGTTGCTACTCTGTTGCTGCTGAGTTATTGATTTTTCGTCCAATGTTGAGCAACTAGGAATTTTTTTCGTCCAATGTTCAAGCTGCTGAAGAGTTTATTCTTCTATTAATGCGATTCTGCATTTCCTAAACAATGGTGATCGTGTTCTTCATCATACCTAAGATTTTATAAAGTGCTAATAAGATAAGGACAAAATAGTAAAAATTACATATTCTGTCCGAAACCCTAGTTCTGTCTCCCCTCAATAGCTGTGATACCGAACGGGCAGTTAAAATATTCACTCTACAAACGCAATTGTTACCGAGAGAATTGCTAAGAAATTCCCACGATTATCTTATAGCTTATCTAAATCAGATCTATTTTGTCATACTTAGTACCGTGCCCAGGACAAGACTCTCAAGTTCTAATAAGTTATCAAAAAAGAATAAAAGGATTTTTGGATAGTCCACTTCTCCAATGGCAGATTAAAACATCCATCCAACAATTTGCACCAATCAAATCTTCCGTTGCCTTATCCCTCCATGGAGATATCTCATCTTCCCACAATATCCAAACACAATCCAATCATCACCCATTTCCCTTCACATATCGCGCACACACTCGAACTCAATCAAAACCAAACGATCACCAATTATCCATAAAAGAGGGAGGGGGGATTGACACTTAACCTGATCAAAAAGTAACCTTCAATGGCCTCGACTGCATGCTTCTTGCACCATCACGCAGCTCTCTGCACCCCTGCCAGAACCGTCACTAACAAATATGCACCATCTATGAAGCCTGGGCAGCTCGTGTGCAGAGCACAGAGACAGGAGGGAGCAAATGAAGAGGATGCCGGCGGCGCAGCCGTCTTGTCACGGAGATTGGCACTCACTGTACTTATTGGAGCTGCCGCAGTGGGATCAAAAGTCTCACCTGCAGATGCTGCATATGGACAATCGGGTAAAACATAAACACAATATAATAGATGAAGATACTACTACCTCAAAGATCAATTCTTGGTGCATATGTAGTTGGATATTGCTCAAATTGGTGTAACCCTTGTCTGATATAACTTCACTGGTTATAAATTGAAGTGGGAGGAAGGGTTCAAATAACTTCTACTTATAAGTGCATTGCTACTTTGCATTTAATCAATGTGTTGTCAGCTCTAGTTTTCGTTTTTTAGCCTATATTGGAGTAATGTAAGTTATGCCTAAGTTCCCGTATGATAAGTGGTTATGTTTATATTAGAAAACAGACCCATCTCTGAGATCCGGTCACGTGTGCACATGTGCGCGTGTGTGAGCCAACTTGAATAGGAATATGTGGGCTATGATAGATTATACCACCACATTACTATTTAAGTTGGTTGATGTTTATGTATAAATTCTGTACGATTTGAACTGCAGAAAGTTACTAGTGGCATTTGGTTAAACTCTCGTGTTGATCTACATAAGCTGACTGGTGTCAAACTGCAGCCAACATCTTTGGGAAGCAGAAGAAAGACACAGATTTCAGACTTTACAGTGGCGATGGATTCAAGTTGTCTATCCCTTCAAAGTGGAATCCCAGCAACGAGGTTGAGTTCCCTGGTCAGGTGCTAAGGTATGAAGACAACTTCGATGCAAATAACAATTTGTCTGTACTGATCTCCTCAACGGACAAGAAATCCATCACCGACTTCGGCTCCCCTGAAGATTTCCTTGCAAAGGTAAACCTCATCGTGTTCAGAAAACAAAATTTTTTGTCAAGTGTAAACACAGGATTTGAGCATGGTTAACGTGTCTGCACAATTTTATATTTTTTTCAGGTGGATTATCTGCTGGGAAAACAGGCATACTTTGGGAAAACTGATTCAGAGGTATATTAGAAGAATAATGTTACTTGTAACCCTCAATTTTTCTCATGTGGCAACCATCACATCCACACGTTAAAAAGAGTGTCGTAGTGTAGTGAAGTGAAACATTTGTTTGATTCAGGGTGGATTCGACTCTGGAGCCGTGGCAACAGCAAACATCCTTGAAACATCTACCCCTGTAGTGGATGGAAAACAGTACTATTACTTGTCGTTGCTGACGAGGACGGCCGACGGCGACGAAGGCGGCAAGCATCAGCTGATCACGGCCACCGTGAAGGATGGGAAGCTCTACATCTTGAAGGCACAGGCAGGAGACAAGAGATGGTTCAAGGGAGCAAAGAAATTTGTAGAGAATGCTGCAACTTCTTTCAGCGTTGCTTAAAGCAAAATATGACCATTTTTTTCTTGTGCCGAGGGATATGTATAACTTATTATAAAAAAAGGATGCACACTTTATTTCTGCCGAGTTCTTTTCAGACATCTGCGCATTAGATATTGTGTGTACTTCCAGAAACAGCATGCCACTGAGAAGAAACATCTCAAAAATTCATATAGAAGCAGCTTGTGTGTATTTCATAAACAGCATGCCACTGCAGAGAAATATCTCAATTCATGTAGAAGCAGGCTTTCGTAATTGAACAATATAAGTATAACTCAGATTATCATCCCGGTAACAGCCGGTAATCAAGCAAGCGCATCGGCTTGGAGTCGGTACAATACTTATTCAAAACAATGGCCGTGTTTGCGACTAAAAGCTCGGTAGATCTAATTATCAACTACCTCAATGAGGGTTGGCTCGTAATCACTCGGAGCCTCAAATCCATGAAGGTTCATAACAGTTGCAGCTACGTTGGCCAGCCCACCGGTAGGAACATCCTTGCGGAATCTCACACCAGGTGCCAAACCAGGGCCACCTATTGCAATTGGAACCTAACAAAAAGTTCAATAAATCCATATCAGGTATTGCTGAAACATAGGAGGGTATCAAATGGTGGTATATTGGCTGAAGAAGAAGTTAACTTTCCAAGTTCAAAAGCTATTGCTATTTCAAAATTTTGGACCGGAACTAACTATCAGAGCATAATAAGGTGCGTCTTGAGATAGCATTATCGGATACTTAAGGTAGCTGTGTTACTAGAAATGGGCTCAAGTAATAACTGATGGTTGTTGTTTTACTTGCAATTGCCTCCGGATATAACAAGATATACATGTTGAAGAAAGAAAAGAGGGATCTTGCAGAAAAATAGAGTTTAGGGAGAAAAAAAAATATGCACTGATGAAAAAACATTTTTTCACTACATATTAGGAAATCAATTGCGACAGGGACAGTACAAAGAAACGTGTACTCAGAAGTGAAAACTGGATGATTCTATGATGATGAAGTTCGTTACAAAATGAAGGAACTTACAGGTTCAAGCGTGTGGGAAGTAAGTATTTGAATCTTGCCGTTCTTATCTAATTGCGGGTTGCCTTTCTTGTCTCTTTTCACCATGTCCTCAGCATTACCATGATCAGCAGTGATAACATATATCCCACCTACTTCCTCAATCGCATCGACTATCATCTACAACATATCATGCAATTCGAAACTTATTTCCTGCTTCCGTTTCTTTTCAAATTTTCTCGATAACATGGGAAACGCTATGAAAAGGATTATGACTGCAAATTACCTTGACAGCCTCATCAGCAGCCTTACAAGCCACAACTGTTGCTTCAATATCACCAGTATGTCCCACCATGTCACTATTTGGTAGGTTAACACGCACCTTTAGAATGAAGAAAATAAAGTTACATAAACAGATGTTTCTTGCTCAGTTAGGGATTGATTGTTGCTCGAACGAACCATATTGGATTACCTGGTGGAATTTCCTGCTTAATATAGCATCCCTTGCCTTTTCAGCGATCTCCAAGGCCTTCATCTTCGGTTTGACATTGAACGAAATACCACTATCACTTGGGATCTCAACATATTCTTCCATCTCGGGTTTAAAGTATCCTGAGCGATTCCCATTCCAAAAGAAGGTGACATGACCAAATTTAACTGTTTCGCTGCAAAACATATAATAATAGAAAGCTAATTCATTATTTGAAAAGCCAATCAGTTTCAACTATAAGATCACCACATAGTTCTGACAAGTTACCTAAAGTCATGAAAAAGGAAAAAGATGGATGTAAGAAACCACAACTAGCAGGATATCTAATGGAAATTTACCTGCAAGCAAAAGTACGGACGCCATTATGCACCAAGTATTCGCCTGATGTTCTTTCGATCTCCGGAGGAGAAACAAGATAGTGACTAGGAAGTTTAAGTTCACCATCATACTGGAGCATTCCCGCATAACGAATTTTAGGAACTCGGACACGATCAAATTTATCAAAGTTCTCATACTCAAGGGCTTTGGCAACCATAACCATACGATCAGCACGGAAGTTAAAAGTTACAACAGCGTCACCATCAACAATAGGTCCGACAGCTTTTCCATTATCATCAGTGATAACAAAGGGAGGAAGGAATTGATCATTGGATTTTGGAACTTCTCTAAGCTTCTTGACAGCTTCAACAGCACTCTTAAACTTATGTGGTGCTTCTCCAAGCACCTGTGCATCCCATCCTCGCTTTATGACATCCCAATCATTCTGAAAAATGTGGCAAAACAGTCTAGCATCAGGCAAAACAAAAAATGAATCAAAAATGGTCTATATGACGTGAGTCCTGACATTAATGAGAACGGCATCCTCAGAACTGCTGTTCAGAGCACTATCATTTTCATTATATATCTAACCATGGGGTGACTTACTTCATAGCGATCCATTGTAACATACATGCGGCCACCGCCAGATGCAATCTGGGCATCCACACCTTTCTCACGTAGCTTTGCGAGATCATTTTCAAGTGTTTCGACAAAGCCAACACTTGATCCATCCAAAACATCACGCCCATCAGTAAGAACATGCACGCGAATCCTTTTAGCACCTCGCTCGCTAGCACCTTTTAGTAATAACTGAAAGGAGTAAATGAAGAATCACTGCTATGTATACATCAGTAGATATTCGCTGAATTGACCACGATATTTAAGAAACTTTAATACCAGTAGCTGATCAAGCCTGGAGTGGACACCCCCATCACTTAATAATCCAATAAGGTGCAGTGTTCCAGTTTCAAAGGATTCTTTAATGTACTTGAAACCTTCCTCGTCATAGATTTCACCCGTTTCAAGAGCAATATCAACAAGCTTAGCACTACACACAGAAACAGATCATCTCCAAGTCATAATAAAACAGATGAGAGAAGAGAAGAGAAAATGCTGGTAATCATCTCATCTAAAGTTAAAATTCAATTCTTTAAATCTCTGAATCACTATAATCAATCAAATAATCCAATTAAATCTCACCCCTGAGCATAAATTCTGCCGGCCCCAAGAGCATTGTGACCGACTTCACTATTGCCCATGTCGTCATCAGTAGGCAACCCGACCGCTTTGCCGTGGGCCTTTACCAATCTCCATTTATCAGGAGCACCCTTCACGAAGTTCACAACGAAAAAAATCATTCAGATATTCGTTATACCCAGAAACCGGAAAACTCATACAAATCTCAGAAAAAAAAATCGATTACAACATGATTTTCGGATAAGAAAAAAGCGTTACATTTTTTAGAGAATCCATGGTTGGAGTCTCCGCGACATGGATGCAATTGTACTGATTCGGGTTTGCCTCACCCCATCCATCCAAAACCACCATTGCTATAACCTTCCCCTTCGGAAGCTTCGGGTGATCGTTTAATTTCCATGAAAAATCAGCGCTGCCCATCTCGGATTTCAAAGAAATTCCTGTCAAAAGTCAAATCTTTTCAGCAGACACAAACACAATTCAGATCTACGCAGTCGGGTTACATGCATTAAACAACCTTACAGATTACAAAGGAAAGAACGAACCTTCAATTCGATGAATAAGAGTAGAAAAGTGAAGTGAAGAAAGAGCAGGAGCAGGAGCAGGAGCAGGGTAATTTATAGAGCGAGGAGCGAAGGATAGGTGGCTGAATCACGTGATTAGTCACGTGAGATCCTGTGGAATATACCTTTTATTATTTTGATAAATGGTGGAATATACCTGTCGTCGGTCGACCATCTCGAACCTTGAACAACAAGAAACAATAAGTAAACCCCATAATTTTACGAATATGATTAAAATTGAGAATATATGCAACACTATTTACTTATATAAACCTTTTTTTTATAAAAGGAAGATTTGGGTCAACTTATTCCGAAGAAATGGTATCACATCAAATTTTGGCACCAAAAATGTATGAGCATATGTACCCTCTTATTTGACACACTTAATAAACACACACATGTGGCAACAATCCTAATCCTAACCACACATCAAAAAATGATTAAAAGATCATCAGTAAAAAGTGGGATTGTGATTTTTGACACATCATGGAGTTTAATAATATGATCAAATTAGAGGATACATTTAGCATTTTCCAAAATGTATTGACAATACTTATTTTACAAACCGTTTGACTCACTCAATCATAGGATCGCCTAGGATTTATATGTAGCAAGCTTGGTATGGGCCGGCCAGGGGTATGAATATTACAATCCTAGGACTTATTAGGCGTGCCCTTTCTCTTCTAATCATTACAATTAATTGATTAAATGAAGGGGGCATAGTTATCTAAATGGCACGATTCACGATTCAAATCATACGATTTGAATCTCAAAACCAAGAAATCGATTCAAATTGATATGTCAAATTGTTTTCTTGCATAACCCACCTTGAATTGCATAAAATTGCAATTTGTATCTCAAAATCGATTGAATTGTGATTTTATGCAATTCGGATTTTGGTTTTGGGATGGTTTTTCTCCTTTCCTATTCTTGGTAAACCAAATTCTTTTGTATTTCTTGAAGAAAGGTTTGAAGGTAAGAAGAATATTTGCATATGCTAAGGATGCGTTGCAAAGTAAAATCAATTAATTAAGGGAAGAGGTTTGTGTGTGTAAGACACTAGTTTATTGTATATTTATTGTTTATAATAGATTATAGGTTAATATAGGGGTACCCAATCGGGTATCGGATCCGAAGAAAACGGGTAGTAATTTTACTACCCATACCCGGGCTCGAGTACCTAGTATCCAAACCCGACGGGTATCCAGGACCGGGTAGTACCTGTTTTGCTTTTTATTTATTTTTTTAATTTTTTAATTTATGCTATATTCGCATATTTCTTTTGTTAGTGTTATAATAATAATAATTACTATTATTACTAATATTAGTATTATTATTATTTTATTTATTTATTTATTTTTATTTTTTTAATTTTATTTTATGTTATTTTTTATTTTTTAAAATTTTATTTTTTATTATTATTATTTTTTTCGAGCTGAGGGTCTCAACGGAAACAATCTCTCCACCCTGTTGAGGGGGGTGGGGTATGATTGCGTACATCTTACCTTCCCCAGACCCTGCCTAAGGGCGGGATTTACTGGGTATATTTGGTTTGGTTTGGTTTTAATCATACAGTGCAATTAAATATTGACAACAAATTTTTGGTGTTTTTTTTTTTTGCAATTTTCTAGAATGCGGCCGTCGTGGCGGTCAAAACGGCCGGATTGCACTGCCTTGGGCTTTATCAGGCCCGTGGGGTGGTCCGGCTGGTGGGGTGCCCACGCAGAAAAATGATCAATAATAAAAGAAGGATTCACCGTTTTTTTCGAAAAATGGATTATAAGAACAAATCATCTCACTGGGATAAAATACGAAAAATCTTCCGCTCGAAGCTTTTCGGTCACTTTAAGTTGCCGAAATGAAAATTCTGTGTCGGTTCTGAAGTCGCCAGCTCGTCGCCATATAAGGATTCTATAATAAATTTTATATTTTAATTTTGACGAGAAGTGGTAATAGAAAATGGAATGCACCAAATTTGATATACCCCATTTTTAGTAAATCTATCGTTTTTAATTTCGGTGAATTTCATTAGAAAATAACATCATTTGGCGATTTCACAATATTCTGGTGACGGATAAATTCAAAAATGATCACGAATTTTGGTTTAAGATGACTTCGTTTTATTGGAAGTTCTCCGGCCACCCGTTGAGCTACTTAGATTTTATTTATTTTGAGATAGTTATATGAGTCTCATACAAATTAATGCCTGTTTTGCGCGAGGTGTTTTTGATTCTAATTGTGCTTATAAGTACATTTTAAAATAAAATGAGTGTTTTGCGTAATACAAGTACTAGTGCTTGTGCTTTTTTCTACAACATCTCTCTTCTTAAAAATAAACACCTCATGAGATGTTTTTTTCCTTTTTAAAAATAATCATGACATTTCCGTAATAATATTCAGATCTAAATATTTTTATGACCAAATTAATCTTATCTAATATACTTTAATTAAATAGATTAAAATTATTTTAGTAATCTAATGTTAAATTTGTTATATATAATTAAAATAAAATTTTAAATGATTATTTTTAATCACTTGCGCAAAACACTACAGATTCTCAAAATAAAATGAAATAGTAAAAGAAGTACTTAAAGAAGTACTAGAAGAAGTAGTAATGCTTTTGCGCATAATTGGGCTTTAAGCTCATCATTATAATTAATGTCCCAATAATTGAAGCTGCATATGAATGCTGACCTTTGACTCCATGCTTGGCTATAAATAATAGCACACCCTTCCAGTTCCAGCATGCACTGTGATGGCATAGGCTGCATCAGCTTAATTTCAAACCAAAAACAAATTAATTCCCCAGACTCAAAATTTATTACCAAAAACTCAGCATAGCAACATCAATATGTTCCCTCAAATTTTGCAAGGTTTCTGAGTGAATCCACAAGACACTATTCATCATCATACTCGCAATCTCACAGTAAGAGGGCGTTAAAAATCCCAGCCTCCCACAAAATCTCCTACCTATATGTCTATTTAGAACAGTTTCTGTTCTCCCTAAGGCTGTGCCAATATTCACACATACATGTCGGAGATTTGAGCCGGAATCAAACCGAAAATTGGCATAGAAACGTACAGCTGATGACAGGAGAGATTACAAGTGAAGTGTTACTGCTTCTGACTTTAATATATAGATATGTACATGTACTCCGGTTGCAAAAAAAGTGACCAGAGAGATTGGTAGTTTTTCTCCCATACGCGACGACCCTGCAAATGAATTGCAACTCCCGTCTCAGCTTACTGCACCAGACTATGAAATGAGCAATATGAACAACAGTGAGCATCAAGAGCTTTACCTTGTGGTTCCGTAGACTCTTGGCATCAAGAATATGTTACGAAGTTCATATAATATCCAATTCCATGAACACAAAGCAAAAAATTATTGGAGTTCACGGGTGGAGACAGGAGATGGTTTTAAGTAGATGTATGCTTCACCTCGACTGCCATGGATTTATTTCAGATTCATTGCTGCTCCCATTGTTCTCAATTTCTGTGAAATTTCAGAGAATGATGGCCTCTGGGATGGATCAGAAGCCCAGCAGCTTTCCATCAGCGCTTTCCATTCAGGGTCGCACCATGTTGGAATTTCTGGACGCAATGTGTTGTTCACGATACCGCCTAAAGGAGATAGTAACAGCATGTGTTCATATTGGCAGTTTTTTGTTTTTCTAAGAGAAAATCGAGTTGCAAGTTCAAAATTTTATATATGTTCCACAATTTGCCGAGATGATAAAAGCAGTGTTGGAGAAAGCCTAAGCCAGTGATGCAAGCAGTGTTGGGCGTCAGGGGCCCCTAAGCCAGTGATTAGGCAATCGCCTTCTCGAAGCCTTCTCGAACAGAGGATAAAAGCAACACATGATGCATCTAAAGCCAGAGCGATTCTTTCATCTCCATGATCAAAGATGAAAAAAATGTTCTGCATAAAGGAACTATAACGTCGAGGTTAAGCAAGCATACCAATTATTGAAGCACAATGCATGTCCTTATAAGGCTCTTCACCGGTAAGCAACTCCCACATGACGATCCCGAATGAATAAACATCAATCTGGCAAGAAAAAAGCATCAGATCTCTGTAATAGCTAATTAGACTATTATTTTCCCATTTGGGAGATTGCATTATGGGATTAGATTAGAGTGAGCGGGAAAGAGGACCAACTTTATTTACCTTTTCTGTAACCATGTTGCTCTTCCCGCTAAGGAGCTCTGGTGCCATCCATGGTAATGTACCACGAACCCCTCCTGACACTAATGTATGCTGTTTGACTTTCGATAATCCCAGATCGCCAATCTAATATAACACAAAGACAAGAAAAAAACAAACTTATTCCTCGCAGATTACTTTTTTTAGCAAAGCATTCCTCGTAGATTGTAACAAGCAGCGGCACATGGTTCATGCTGTAACTGGCTTCAGAAAAGTAGAATGTTGGTGCCAATAGGTATTACCTTGCATATAGGACGATGTGGATCTCTCATATTAACCAGCAGGTTTTCGCATTTCAGATCAAAATGGACAATGTTCTTCCCATGCAGGTATTCCATACCAAATGCAGTATCCATAGCAATTATGAGTCTCTTACGCCTGTCTATTGTTCTGTAAACAGACGAATAAATCAGTCACATACACAATTCAGTGTCGATTATGAATTATGCCAGGGATCAGAAAAAGTACCTGTCCTTTTTCTGCAGAAATTGTTTTAAGGATCCATTGATCATGAACTCTGTCACTGTTGCTAATGAACCATCGGGGCCATCACTAACCACTCCATAGAAAGAGACAACATTTGGATGGTGCAATGAACTTAGTATCAGGGCTTCCTTCCAGAAATCAGCTATCTATACACCAATCAAATGGTTAGAATCAAGTGCAAAGAACTAGACCCAACTTAGCACAGGTCTACCCGTATCAAGTATTTACATCATGCCTGAATCATGACGCAATACTAATGAAAACTCGTTAAAATGCATATAGAGAAAGAAATGCTTAATAGTTAATACAAGAACACGGATTGGCCGTAAGATCAGATGTGTTCAACACTTAACCTATAGAAAAAGTAATGTTTTTAAAATAATATACAACCGAATGAAATTAATACGACAAATGATTACCAGGCGTTCTCTTTCAGATGGCCTGCCAGCAAAGCAGCTGGCTTTTATTCTTTTTATTGCTACATCTGATCCTTTCCATTTGCCATGGAATACAGCACCGTAGGTCCCAGAACCCAACTCTCGAATTTCCTCCAGATCTTCATTGATTATTGTCTTAAAAGACGAGAGGCAAATGACCACAAACAACATTAGTAGGCATCAAACACTTGACTAACGCTCAGACCTTAGTCCTTACTGAAAAAGATAATCCAAAACCTAGGAAGATGTAATTGGCAGAAGAGTATGTAAAAATGGGAAAGGACCTGCAATCCTCGATCAATTGCTTCTGCTTCTGCCTTTGTCAGCTCTATCTTGGAGGGGGTAATAGTTTCATTATCAGAATCTCCTTCCAAATCCCCATTGCCATCCTACAAGAATTAAGGTACTATTAGAATGATGGAAGCTCGGATAAATTTGTTTACAAAAACTAATCCCTACCACTGGTCGTGCGGTATCCTCTTTTGCAGCTTCTTCATGCTCAGTACAAAAATCAATATCTTTCTGAACTTTAGCTTTCACCTCCTTCAAACTCTGCAAAGCTGCCTCTTTCACAGATGCAATTAACTCAGGTAAGAATTCTAGTTGGGTTTCTGGCTGGTGCTCTGTAGCTTTAAAAGTAGCTTCACATTCATTTACAGGAACACCATTTTCCCCCAATAGATCAGGAAAGCTTGAATTGTTCAATGCAGAAGGTGTCAAAGCATCTAAATTGCTGGCAGTTGCATCTGCGATACTAGATTTTGCGGCACCCCCTCTATTATTTTTCTCCATGCTCCCCTCATGGAAGCAGTTTTCACTCACTCTGATGAGTTTAGACGCTTTAGTATCATCCCGGGGATGGATTGAAGCAGAAGTGACAGTTGATGAAATATCATCACCTAACAGTAGAGGATCATCAGGCACAATAGAGAGATCTTTCAAAGTGGTAGGTTCAGATATCACAGGTGCTGATTGGACAGCTTCCACATGAAACAGATTAGGATTCCCTGAAGTATAAGTGCCAGGAATAAGTTTTGCAGCACGACAACAATCCAGAATAACAGACCCACCAATGCCCGTGATTCTCTGTGCAGACTCAGCTTGAGGATTCAAACTTTCTGGAGTAGTTATCCCTTTGGCAATGCCCTCCACAACCCCTCGGATGAACCCTGTAGGAACAGATCCATTAACCATCTGAGAAGATATAGATGCTTCATAAGAGTGAGCCCCCTGCAATGGCCCGTGAATGTTTCTCCATAGCGTTTGTGAAGGAATATGACCGTGTGTCACATGGAATAAATTTTCATTTCTGTACATATACGGAGCATTTCCATAGCGAATACCATGCTCGTCCACAGATGGCTGATTAACCAGTGGTCCGGACGCCATAACCTGGTCTTTAAACAATTGGTTGTCATAATCAACACCCAAACGAGCAAAGTGTTGGTCCTCAAGATAAGGCAATTTCGTATGGTGCCCATCAATTGCATTACCATGCCCAAGAGGGAAAGTCATACCATTTTCCATGATGTAACCATCAGACAATCTTCCAGATGCAGATAGAGGAGGCCTCAATTCCTCGGACTTGGAGAAAGGATTTGGATGATGAGGAGAAGCCCAGCCTCTTTCATTCGAAAGGGCCTCAGAATGTTTAGATCGGGGATCCGTTTGATCCCTGCAGTAGTGAGGAGAATGCAAATTTGCATCTGAATTCAAAATAAATACTTCCCGGTTAGGGGGACACTCAGCACAAGAAC
>JAOYMZ010074571.1:0-11914 GCA_025802335.1 Pinguicula primuliflora | reverse complement strand
GTTTTGGGGGATCAAAACAACGATCTGAATCCACGCGGCCAAAAAATGAGGATGATTACAGAAGTTTGACCAAAAAATTGGCAGATATCCATCTCGTAGTAAACAAGTTTCGGAAGTAGTTATGGAGGCCGATAACTACCCTAATCAAACAAAAATTAACGTAGTAAACGGGGCCATAGTGTTTTGCAGAGATTCTTGATGGAATATGAAACTTCGGAAGAAAAAACATATTAGGATTGATGTTGCTTTGATATTTTCAATAGTTAAGGTAATGTTTTGAAATTGAAATTATCTTGTTAGGGTCGGAGATAATGACGTTGACAGAGAGATCATTCATGCTCTTCTTTTGCCGGAGTAACTTTTCTTTTGCATTTTAGGTTTATTAGAGGACAAATCTAAGTATATAATTTTTGTTTATCTGATTTAAATCTGGCGGTCTAAATTTAAAGGTCCAAGAATGAGGCATTTGTTTTGAAAACATTGGACAAGAAGCTAAAATTTCCTCATGTTATTATATATGAATATATATTTTTTGCATACCAAAAAAAAAATACATTTTTTGATTAAATATATATTTTATTACAAAAATTGATCCTAAAGTTTGGGATTTTAGCCTGTGATCGCGTGTAGGGATAGTTGCACCCTTGGCAATGGGCTCAAGTCCATTTTACTGCCGTTTTGATTAGGTCCAGTCCAACCAGCCGATAAGCCCCTTAAATAGTATTGTTACATTACTATGGGTCAGGTAAGCCTGAAGCCCGTAATTACCGACTTCTTCTTCGACTTCAACCCTAGAACGTCCATTTCCAGCCAAGAACTTGCCCAGCTTCGCATCATCCCAATTCCCACTCCAGGCTGCACAGTTTGGTGCAATGGTGAATAAGAAGGAAAGGTCAAAAAATGTGTCGGGGAAACCGAAACATTCTCTGGATGTTAACAGAGATGGTATTAAGGGGAAGTCCAAGGATGGGAGGAGCGCCGCCACTGTGCGGCGGCTGAAGATGTACAATACTCGCCCTACACGGAATGCCAAGGGTAAAATATTAAAGCATGATTTACAGTCGAAGGAATTGCCGTCAACTCGGATCATGCCGGATCGCCGCTGGTTTGGTGAGTTCCGCGCTAATACTGATTTCTTTTATATGTCTTGCATTTATCATCAAGTTTGTCATATGATTGCGTGGGATTCTTCAATGAGCTGCTTTCGGAGAGCAGCAGAATTACGTAGCAGCAGGCATTGATTTTCAAACTTTTTTTTGTAACTGTATCTAATATTTGTGGTACATGCTTCAAGTCCGTAAGAAAGCCTTTTCTCAGAAGGAATAATATGTTAGTTAGCTCTTGTAGCTCTCGTTATTGTTAACATCCTAGTTTTTTGCTGGCCTCTTTATGAGTGGCTTTACAGGCAACACCCGTGTTGTGAATCAAAAAGAGCTTGAATTCTTCCGGGAGGAGCTCCAAAATCGTATTTCAAGCAACTATAACGTGATTCTGAAGGACAGAAAATTACCTTTGTCCCTCTTGAATGATCATCAAAAGGTTAGAATATGTTCTTTTGTAGACAACATGGATTACGTTTTGGGATAAAATAAAGTTATTGATCACTTTACTCAATTGATTCCTTCTTATTATTGTGTTTGAAGCAAGCAAGAGTTCATCTCCTAGACACAGAACCTTTCTCTGATGCTTTTGGGCCGAAAACAAAAAGGAAAAGACCAAGACTTGTTGCATCTGATTATGAGTCATTGGTTAAGAGAGCTGATGGTTCTCAAGGTGATATATAATCATCTGATTGTGATGGTGATAGTGTATTGAGTTCGTGACTCTGAATTTTCTGATGCTTGAGTATGATATGGTTTGCGTATTTGGTGCTCTCGCTTGCGTCATTAACAGTATACAGGATAAATTTGAAGTTTGCTTTGCAGATTCCTTTGGAGAGAAGCATGGAGCTAGTATCTCGGCTGAAGTAGGTGAAGATGGGTTCAGAGATATTGTACGGCACAATATGTTTGAAAAAGGTCAAAGTAAGCGTATATGGGGGGAACTCTACAAAGTCATTGATTCTTCAGATGTTGTGATTCAGGTAAATAGACATTCTGTTGGGGTATTTCATAAATTCATTTTTTTTCGAAATTAGTTTATCACAAGATATTAATATTGGGTTTAACAGTTAAGAGTCAGTCATGTTGAAGCATTTCCCATTTTAGCTTTGATGAAATAGGTTGCTGTATGCATATTTGGTGTAGATGAGAAATGAGAATAATTAAATCTTTCTACCCGTGGACATATTGTGTTATCATAATGACAACCTTATTATTTTGTTCGAAAAAAGTGGGGAAGCATTTTTGTTATACCCTGATAATTTAATAAGTTCTTGTTCAGTTTTTTTTGGGCATATACTTGAATTGATTAGGCATCCTATTGATGCATTATGGTTCATGTCTTCTGTCATTATTTCACATGTTTAAATGACAGGTTTTAGATGCAAGGGATCCACAAGGCACAAGATGCTACCATATGGAAAAGCATTTGAAGGAGCATTGCAAGCATAAGCACATGATCCTTCTATTGAACAAGGTTTGCACCATTTACTTACCTTCTCCAAAAGCATTATTTTTTAAGTTTAATTGAGTCTCTCTTCCTTATTATGTACCCTCAGATGAAAATATTAATGTGCTGGCCCTCATTTTCTTTGCAGTGCGACCTGGTTCCGGCTTGGGTAACGAAAGGATGGCTTAGAGTTCTCTCCAAAGAATACCCCACTCTTGCTTTCCATGCTAGCATAAATAAATCATTTGGAAAGGTATGACATTGAGGTAATGCCAAAGTTTGATTAAATTGTACTGCTGATTAATTGCTATTTGTTGCTTTCAGGGTTCACTTCTTTCAATCTTGAGGCAGTTTTCTCGTCTGAAAAGTGACAAGCAAGCTATATCTGTTGGATTCGTTGGGTATCCAAATGTTGGGAAATCATCAGTTATTAATACTTTGCGTACAAAAACTGTAAGGGTTATGCTGTATTTTATCTCCATTTTTTAATTAATGTATGCATTGCAGTATTTCATTGGTGGAGTGGAATTGCTCTCGTGAAACAGGTTTGCAAGGTTGCTCCTATTCCCGGGGAAACCAAAGTTTGGCAATACATAACGCTCACAAAAAGGATATTTTTGATTGATTGTCCTGGAGTTGTTTATCAGAACAGTGATACTGAAACAGATATTGTCTTGAAGGGCGTGGTAAATATTCTTTAATCAGTTTCTTCACTTAGGCTCACACTGGTTGATATTTGTATAGTTTTACACATTGATTATATTTATCTACGCTCTTAAAATGTTGCAGCAGACTTATTTTCGCTTTGCATTTAGGTACGCGTGACAAATTTGCATGATGCATCAGAGCATATTGGTGAAATTCTGAAACGTGTGAAGAAGCAGCACTTGGAGCGAGCTTACAGAATTAGTGACTGGTAAGTGTTGGAACTTATGCATTGTCTGCTTGTCTTGGTGGGGCAAGCATTGTTACGATTAACTATCTTCATGATATGTATAACCCGATCAAGATTCTACATACTAACTAGGCTTCTTGATTTTTCAGGGAGGATGAAACTGATTTCCTTGTTCAGCTATGCAAGTCTAGCGGGAAACTTCTGAAGGTATTATTGTGCATGGTAGTGTAGTATTTACAGATGTAAAACTGTATGGTTCCCACAGACTGAGCTAATGATGTATATTGTGCTAGGGAGGAGAGCCTGACTTGAATACTGCCGCAAAGATGATTCTCCACGACTGGCAGAGGGGTAGAATCCCCTTTTTCGTTCCGCCTCCAAAGCTCGAGGACGAGAAGCCAGCCCATGAGGATGAGGGTGAAGAGAATGCATTGGATGATGATAAGGCTTCTGCTGCAATAAGAGCCATTCAAAATGTTGTTACATCCCAACAGATGGCTGATGTTCCTGTTCAAACTGATTTGTTTAGTGAGCATGAGCTGAAGGGGGAGACTTCGGAGAAGTAAGATCCGGGCCGTAATGTTTTTGTTTCCTGGCAATTTTATGACTTCCAGCTCTCAGCTGTTGCATAATATTTTTGTTTCCAGACAATTTTATGACTTCCAGCTCTCCACTGTTGCATAATGTTTTTGTTTCCAGACAATTTTATGACTTCCAGCTCCGCTGTTGTTTCATTTTTCTGCATTTACGGGATATCCCTGCCCCCTTCAATAATGATAGTTTTCTGGGAATTTCTCAAGCTAGCTTGCGTAAACAACAATAACAAGGGTTATTTAGCGCGGCAAATTTGTACTTTCTTTTTGTTATTTAGCACACTGACCGTCCTTCTAAATATTGGTGTCACACACCGGCCTTTAAAACAGCGGTATCAATCCTTACCGCTCTATGGGAAGTCGGTATAATTAAGCACGAATAATTTGTGTTATTAGCGAACATTGATCTTTTGTAGGCCGGTGCCTTCTCACATCGGTATTTCGAAGACCGGTGTATTTTTCGGATCTATTGGCTTTGCCGGAAATCCGGTAATGTGTAGCACCGTGCGTGGCCTATAAATATAATACCAAATTCATCATTCCATTACCACCAATATAATTAATATTCGACAATGAGCTGGACCGGCTGGGGCGAAAATAGCAACTGGCGCATACCTATATTAAAGGCAACAACAAATCTTTCAATGGAACATGGTATGCGAGATTATGATTACCATGATTGTGAAGTATCCCTTGCCGGTTTTTGGCCTGAATTTGTGCACTAGTGTTGGAGTAGGACCCTATGACTCCTTTGTCGTTGATTCTCCAAATCACCGTCAAGTTAAGAATCAGCTAGCATGGTGAAAGAGATGCTATTTTCGTGTTAAAACAATTATGGATGCAAATAACGCACTTATTGATCTAGCGACCCACTTACTTGTGATGGACGACGAAACGAAGTTTACTGATGAGAATAAATATCTGAAGACTATGACATTCGAGGAGTTTTATTATTGGGACATTATATGGGGACATTTAGTTTAAAATTGAAATTGTTGTAATCGCTTCTGCGTAATAAATTGTTTAGTAAAATGAGTGAATTGATAAAATTGTTTCATTAATTATAGTTCTCTAATATAAGCAAATAACAAAATACATCAAAAGGGAGAGTCATAACATCCGCCATCTTGCACATCTGGAGGGGATTGTTTCTTCCGACTTTATTTTTTCTTCATTCCCTCATCTTGTTCGTTCGGACGTCTTTCTTTTGGAAGTTAGGACCTGTGCCACGTCTTTCTCGTATGACAAGGTTTTGCGTAAGTGTAAATGGTGACACTGGAACATCAATCTGTGGCCCCCGCGATAGAATGACTTTTCATATGTCTTCATCAATTCCAGAATTGTGATTTTTGGATAGCAGTATTCTAAGGGGTCCTGGCTGTATATGCGGTACACCTACATGTGAAATTTATAAGTACTATATTTATTTCCTGATTTTCAGTGCATTGAATGATATACTAACCTGTATCGCATGCGAGCATGGAATGTCAAACCGCAATCACTTCCCGCAAAGGCATCTACGGGAGGCTAGTACCACATGATGATCCTCGTGTGAGCCTCGCGTCTTAACTTAAGCAATGTAATTTGTAGGTGCATCTACGTTCTCATAAGGTGTGATGACATGTATCTGTGCACGCTTCGTACCCCTCTCATAAAATGCTCTCATCTTGTCACTCCAAGCATCAAGCGTTGAGTTCATCCTCACGCAATCCTTCTGTCGTGCTTTGAAATAATTGATACAACTTTCTTGTGTTTGAGCAATGATTGAGGTGATGGCAAGCCTGCGTGCCCCCTTCAAGACTCCATTAAAACACTGAACCTGATTCATTGTCATGATATTACAACGCGACCCATCATCATACGCGAGTGTCCACTTAATCCGATCAATATTAGCCAGATATCTGTATGCAGCAGGGTTCCTTGCACGAATCAGGTTCATCTGGTCGTGGAATTTAATTTTGCTTGATCGTGAACCTGCCAACAACGTCATTCCTTTTAGGACTTTATCCTTAAAGTGCAAGATGCCAGGCAATATCTGTTCACACCAATCTCCTGATTGAACGTCATAATTCTTTGGAATGCCTTAATACACCCTGAGTCTCTGCTCGAAATGAGACAGCTGAGTCGGTCTTTGATTACGCGCATGACCAATCTCTCAAGAAATCAAAACCATGCAGCCTCACTCTCCTCATCCACCAAAGCAAATACAACTGGCAATATATGTCCACTGACATCCATCGTTACAGCAATAAGCAATTTTTGGTTGTATGGACAGTAAAAATGCGTAGGACTAGACGACAATATTGATATCCCGTGATGCAGGGGCCAAAGTCCCAAAACACATAGACCAGCTCTTTTTCATTGGGAATGGGGGTATCCCAGAGAGCCCAGTCAACAACATTATCTGAATTCCAATGCTGCAGGGTTGCGAGGTAGGAGGGTAGATTTTTAATGGCAGAGGCTCAAGTTCCATGCACCATCTCCATTGCACGTTGTAGTGCCCATTAAGCTTTCAAATATTTCACTTCAAACCCGAATTTTGCCTATATCAAACGTTGAATGTGTTGCACCAAAACTCCTGTAAAAATACGTTTGTAATGAGGAATAAGATAGATTACAAAAATCATACTATTTTTAAAATATACTTACATGGATTTTTGGTAATAAGCCCGATTAGTTTCTTGACAACAACAGTCTTCGACATATTACAATGAAACTCACTCACTATATTGGAAGGACAAGTGTGAGAAGATCCAATGTGGAAAATTTCCAACCTGCAACCAACTTTTAAGAAATGCGCACTAAGAGTCTACGCGCATGACGTGATTTTGACATGTTTGCACCGCAATAGCCACCTCTTGGTATTACTCTTGTATACCATAAATTCTTTTTTCAAATGCACGACATGATACTTTTGCACAACATTTTGTAAATCGATTTTATCCCGAAATAATTGGCCCACCTCTATTAGACCAATGTCGTCGCCGTAACACTTTTTGCCCAACGAGGGTGGAATATTCACTGTGTCAGCTTGTTGAGGATATGCATCTTGATGCCACTGGGTATCCAATACCGTGCCTGAATACATCTGATCCAACCTAGGACGTACTGGGACAAAATCTGGCCGCATTTCCTCACCATCATCTTCACTATCGGGCTCCAAATCAATAACATTCACAGCTATGGACCCCTCTATATCCGCCTGTGGATCTACAAATGCATCATCTATGGGGAAACTACATCCAGACGTCCACCCACCATTAAAACCCATGTGATGTTGAAAATCATCTTCGTGGTAAAATTGGGGTATGTGTTGATAATCTTCAACCGGCGTCAAATTAATATACCACGACCACATATTAGAATCATCATTTCCTTATCGGGATGAACCCCCGTCACCTCCTCTATAACTCATAATCTAAAAACACAATGTTGCATTCAATATTACAATCAAATAAAGAACAATTATTATAATAACTAGAGATTTTCGAAAATAAAAATACGTATTATATTCCGTATGCTACTTGGAAGCTTTCTCTCTGTTTTGGTGCGAAGATTAGGGGGAGGTGGGGGGCCATTTATACGCCACACAACGCCCTTCTGTAGGGTTGTGCATTATCAGGTTTTCGGCAAAGCCGGTAGATCTGAAAAATATACTGGCCTTCGGAATACCCGTGTGAGAAGGCACTGGCCTAGAGAAGACCGGTGTTCGCTAATGATGTAAATTATTCGTGCTTCATTACATCGGCTTTCCAGAGAGCGGTACGGATTGATACCGCTCTTTTGAAGATCGGTGCATGACACTAGTATTTGAAAAGGCGGTTGAGAGCAAAATAACAAAAAGAGAGTAACCAACGTGACAGAAAAACAAATCCTATTTAGCTCCGCCATTCAACATATCCTATAGATGTAATTTTCTCTTTTCCTTCACCTTAATTGGTATGTTCATTGTTGGATATAAATCAAAGGGGTTGTAACACCAGATTCAACAGTAGCAGATTCATGTATCAGATGAAGGGGGTGGAATTTTTTTCTATAATTAATTTTGAATTGAAAGGATTATGGAGTAAAATAAAGGGTCATTCGCAAAAATAACCTTACGAGCAATCTGTTTTTGAAAAGTAACCTTAAAAAAGAATTGCAAATTTAACCTTCATTTTTAAAAATATATCAAAAATCGAATATATTTTAGTTCACGCACTAAACGATTACTACTAAACAACCAGCTAACTTAACCACACTTACTACTGTCAAACTCATCTACGACCGTACGGAAATACGGTGATTGAAAAACCGAAAACCTACATTTTTTCGATTACATTTTTCCATTTCTTCACCCTCCCGGCTCAACGACTAATCTGAAAATGTATTCAGAGAGAAAGAGAGCGATCATCGCGGGCCCAATGTGAAAAGGGTGCATTTTAAGCTGGTTTATTTGTTGAAGGTGCATTTGAATCCGAGTTCTAACTAATTTATGGCACTATCGTTACAATCGAGAAATGGGTCATACATTTTCTTGTGAGATTTACACTTCTGTATTGTAAACTATTTACAGTTGGATTGCTTCATTACATTATAAGAATGAGAGCGTGAAAGTGACGGATTGTTTTGTATCTCAAACGACTAGTCGTCATTCACTCATTCGGTCTTAACACGACCAATGTCGTTGTGAATCTATGATTTCCCCACATTTACATACGTTGCTTTATTTTCTATTGTTTGCATATGATGATGACTCTATTTTATAAGATTGCAAATTTTTCGAAGTAAAGGATCATTCGGATATTAGAATTGCAAACGTCGAATGTAATTTGAGAGTTGCTCGAATCGAGGAGAACATATTATTCGCATCTCTGTTAGATCTCATGTACAACAGATTCGGACTCAGTAAAGATACATTTGATCTAGTTTTGCAATACGATTCCAATAAGAATGCGACCATGCTAGGTCTACCATTTTCTTGCGTGATGACGATGATGTTTTGGGATTTTTAGGCCAACATGAGAACGATAATTCAATGAGACACACCTTGAAAGTTATTTTGCATCCTAAGGAGAATCCTGGATGGCGAGCCAGTTGATGGAAATTTCGACGACGACTACTTCGATCACGTGATGAGAATTGAAAATCGAGAAACTCTGGATACACCTCTCAATCTGTGATGCGCACGAAACCCACCCACCACACATGGAACAAAAATGGCGGTACGTCAAAACTTGAATTTTATAAGTTAGGATACTAGGCAAGTACATCACAGTCCGATATATGAGTCTCAGCCTCTGGACAATCCGATACTTGAGTCTCCATCTCTGAATGATCCGATGATATATGAGTCTCAGCCTATGGATGATCTGATACATGATTCACATCAATACAATGATCCTTTAAACGAGTCTGAGCAAGTATTAACAGGTGATGAGTTAATACCGCCAACCGTTGATACGTTTGGGGATGGATCAGACCTCCATATAAGTCAATATTAGGACTCTAAAGAGCAATTGATGAAGAAACTGATTGCCAGTGCATTTGATTATAATTTTGAAATTCGTACAAGATAATCTAGCAAGTCTTTGTTAGTCGTATGTTGCGTCAATCTAAACTACCAATGGAGGGTCCGAGGGGCAAAAGTATATGATGAATCCGAGTATTTTACAATCCAAACTTACACTGGAGATCATAACTGTTCTCTTGAGCACATACATGCAAGCCATCGACAGGCGACATCTTCCGTGATAGGGGAACTTATTGCTCCTCAATTTTTCAGTGTTTGGAAGAGGCTTGCTCCTGAAACAATCCAGTCACTAGTTCGCACAAACCTGGGAGCAAAAGTAAGTTACGACAAAACTTGGGGGGATGAGACGTGCTGAAAACATCGTCTGAGGTTCGCCCGAAGAAAACTACAGCAAATTTGCATCCCACTTTTATTTCCTCAAATAGTCGAATCCAGGGACCGTAACTCACATAAGGTCGACAGTAACAACAGATTCATGTATTGTTTTTTTGGTATTCGATGCGTCGATAAGGGATAATGCCTTCGTGAGGAAGGTGATTGGGATTGATACCACCTTTTTCAAAAGGTAAATACAGGGGAGTAATGTTGGTTGCCACAGCACAGGACAGTGAAAGCAAGTGCTATCCACTCGCTTGGGGGATTGTTGATTTGGAGAATGGATCTTCATGGACGTGGTTCCTATCGAAATTGAAAAACATCATTGGCAATACCGACGACCTGGCGATAATATCGGACAGGGCACCTAGGGTTGCAGCAGCGATGAGAGATGTTTTCTAGAATGTTCATCACCGCATATGTGCATGGCACCTCGGGCAGAACTTAAAATAAAATTTCAAGTGTGGAAGCATCATCGGATCATACTGGAAGACTGTCAATGCGTACAGGATCGAAGAATTCAATAATTACATGGCAGATATCGCGTTCAAGTATCCTTCCGTAATTAAGTACCTCGAACAGGAGCTTGGGCCAGGTGCCACTAACCACAACGAAGGTATAACATCACGAGGACAAACCTTGTCGAATAAATAAACGCAGTGTTAGGCCACCAGAGAGAATACTCAGTTATTACCCTACTGAGTGCAGTAACAGAAAAAAATATCATGATGGTGGAATGAGAGACGTCAGCAGCCGTGTCTGGAAATAATCTCCTCTCAACTCTTTGGGAAGCTAAGTTCAGGGATTAGAGGTCCAAATCCAACGGACTGGTTGTCAATCAGCTCAATGAACATGAGTATCAAGTTTCAAATGGATGGTAATGTGTCCGCCTTAGTTAACATTTTTACCAAGTCGTGCGATTGCATAGAGTTTAATATAGACGAATCGCCATGCGTACATGCGTTTGCAACAGCCAATAAAGCCGGGATTAGCGTATACAGCCTTATCTCACTGTACCTCACAAGGCAGTAGTTGGTGGAAGCATATCACGATATGATATACCCGACCACTACACTGTCACCGCATGTCGTTCCCGAAACGGTCTGGAGGATGGAAGTGTTACCCCCCAAAATTAAAAGAAAGAGAGAAAGACCAACAATGTCACGTCACAAATCGGGCACCGAAGCAGCAGCCAAACGCAAAAATCGTTACAGTAAGTGCGGTGTTCACGGACATTATGCGAAGACATGCAAGGGTGGACGCGTCGCTGGGGACCCCGTATCGACATGTTGTGAATATTCCGCTAGCATTAGGGATAATTTGTGCCCGTCACGGCGGGGCGACCCGAACCCGCCCCACGGGTCCGGAGCGGGGGTGGGTCGCCCATTAATAAATAAATAAATAATATGTAAATATTATTTTACTTACTTAAACATTATTTACCACCGAATGTTTGGTTTTCAAATGTATAGAAGGCCTGCTTCATTTCTCCAAAGCCTGGTTAGCTGATTTCCCAATCACTTCCTCCTCTATTAGCTTGAAACTTGGTGGGTGTGGTAGATGGACAGCGTTTAGAGTTTTTTTTTTTTTAAATATTCCCAAATGTTTCGACGAGAACACATTTTCATGTTTTGTTCTTTTCCAACTTTATGATCATGGAAACAAAGTATCTTGTGGTAAAGGTTTGCTATAGACATGGAGGCTAACAGTACTGCTGTCTAATTCTTTGAACTATTATAAAAGTTGCCTCTGTAATGGTGTAAGCTCGCGCTTCTTTCTTTTTTTCTCAATGATCAGCTTAGTTTTTGTTTTGGATAGTTTTTTCCATGTAACTTCTAATGGTTTAACAATGTTTTGCATTAAAAAAAACTTACCATTATTTTTTAAAAAAATTTCGATCTTTTGTAAAAAGTAAGTATTTTTTTCGAGTATGGGTCGGGTTTAACCCGACCTGACCCGGTGACCCGCCCTCCGGGGCGAGGCGGGTCT
>JAOYMZ010074560.1:0-11914 GCA_025802335.1 Pinguicula primuliflora | reverse complement strand
GTTGTCAAACCAGGTACTATTCGAATGGTTTTATCAGTTGCTACTGTTAAAGGTTGGCCTATCCAGCAACTTGATGTTCAAAATGCTTTCTTTCATGGCTTACTATTTGAAGAGGTGTTCATGGAATAACCTCCAGGCTTTCATGATTCTCAATTTCCTAATCATGTTTGCCAGTTAAAAAAGGCTCTTTATGGCCTTCGTCAAGCCCCACGAGCATGGTTTGATCGCTTTAGCTCTTTCTTACTTGCCTCGGGATTTTATTGTAGTAATGTTGATCCAAGTTTGTTCATCTTTTATGATGAAAATATTTTTATGGCTCTTCTGTTATATGTTGATGATATTTTGCTCACTGATTCTCATTCTGATGTGATTCGTCATTTTATTGATCGACTACATGAAGAATTTGCTATGAAAGATTTGGGTCCCATTCATTATTTTTTGGGACTTCAAATCTCTTCTGATTCTACTGGTTTATTCTTGCATCAAACCAAGTATGCTATTGAGGTACTGGAGAGAAGTGGTATGCATGAATCCAAGCCTATCGAAACTCCTTTATGTACTAAGCTATCTATTGATGCTACAGCTCCAGCTCTCAGTGATGTTACTTATTTTCGATCTCTTGTTGGGGGTTTCCTCACCTTTACTCGTCCTGATCTTTGTTATAGTGTTAACTATGTGTCTCATTCATGCAATGCCCAACATCTGCTCATTTAGCACTTGTTCGACGAATTCTTCGCTATGTCAAAGGCACTATTGGGCTTGGCCTTCATATCCACAAGAATAGCACATTGGATCTTTATGGCTTCTCTAATGCAGATTGGGCCGGCTGCCCCCTCACTCGTCGTTCCACTACCGGTTACTAGCTACTGAACATATCTTGGTAGTAATCTCATTTCTTGGTGTTCAAAAAAACAGCAAACTGTGTCTCGATCGAGTACAGAGGCGGAGTATCGTGCCATGGCTCAGACGATGATAGAAATTACTTGGTTGACATTTCTTCTTCGTGATCTGCACATTTCATTGCCTAATCCTCCCATTTTGTTATGTGATAATCTCAGCGCCCTATTTATGACAGTTAATCATGTCTTTCATGCTCGTAGCAAGCATATTGAGATACACTATCATTATGTGCATGAAAGAGTGGCACTTGAGCTTCTTGTTACTCATCATATTTCAACCTCATGTCAATTAGCTGATGTCTTTACGAAGCCTCAATTATGGCCTGTTTTGAAGACTATACGTGACAAATTATGCATGGTTGCCTTGCATAATTTGAGGGGGGTGATAAATTATGTAGTCCGGCTAAAGAAAAAGTCACAACCGATTGCATGAAGAAAAAGTCAAGGACGTTGGATGAAGAGGTTGCTGTGAATAAGGATTCCACTCCTATTGTTAAGGAAAATTCTAACAAAGAGTAGTTGGACTAAGTGGGAGCCATTTGCGGGATTTATTCATTCTTATCCTCTATAACAATTGTATAAAAACACATACAACACCACAATACAACTCACCTTGAGATTTCTCATCAAAGCATTGTTCTTATTTTTCTCCCTCAAGATAGTGTCGGTCTTCTTCCTCAAGATTTCTTGAAGAATTACGTCCACATATTTTTTCTTCTGAGACATTATCCTAATATATTGCATTTCGAAAGGAACCCGTCCATCTTTGAACCGTCCTGAGTTCAACCCGTTATGTAATCTGTTTTGGCTATATGCTTCCATTACTTTGTAACAAAAACGTTAGAAACTTGAATTCTAAATAGCTGGCTGAATATATGACAGAACTAATGGATTGACAGAACTAATGGATTGACAGAACTAATGGATGACAGAACTAATAATTATTTAAAAAGTGAAATTATAATTTTCACATTTTCTCTATATAAACTTTTCATAAATAAATAAATGGATGACATGCAATCAGTGGCGGAGGGGGGTCCTGGGGTACACCTGCACCTCCTAATTTTTTTCTCTCTTGCATCTGCACTCTTCCGCACCCAGGATCTGCACGTAAAACGCACCTCCTAGTCAGACCCCAAGATCCGCCACTGCATGCAATAGCAGAAAATATATTGTTCAGGACGATGTTTCAATTAACCTTTGTGTTGCATTTGAACAATCCCTCCCAAACATTCCATAAAATTGCAATGGGTTCATAGAAAACTAATGGACTTGAGTAAGTTTCCTGTACAATAACAAGCTATTTCCTGTAAAAAAAACAAAATATTATTGTTATTCCACCCAATTGAGCAGTCAGCATGTTATATATATCAGGCATAATACAATAACAAGCTATTTCCTGCAGCTCCAGCAATTAAATTCGTTGTTGGATGCCAAGCCAGATGCAGCAGCTTCGAACTGAAATCATGAAAACCTTCGTTCATTTCTGTGCTCTGGCCATCTTGTCCTGAAGAATCCATTCCATACAAATGGTATAGTGTTTATTGTAATCCAACCACCAAAAACAATGCACATGGAAGTTATCCAAATAAAACAGGAGTTATGGGGGAGCACAAGTGTAGACCTTGTCGGTATAATCCCCTTGCCAAATTGCTCAAAGATGATCTTCGGGCACTGCTACCCGTATGGCGAGAGAACTTCCTGTAATCTAACAATGAGAAATGAGAACAAGTCGAAGCAAAGAATTGTACAAGGCAATCAACATTCGTCCTGAAAAAAGAAAAATATGACTTTTTTTGGTGCTGCTGCAGCCATCTGCTGAAGTTCCTTAATAATGTTCGGTGTGAAATATGAAGGCTGCAAATTAAGCAATTAAGCACCTATTCGGATTTTTACTTGCTTCAATGGTTACTCCATCTTCATTCCCAGATCCGTAAGAAAATACACGAATATGATTGCTGGTAGCAAAAATAACAAAGCACACATTTAGAGAAACAGAGTTCATAAATTTAAAACTTAAAAAGGCAATTTCCCCTGATATGACTAACCTATAAGATCCAGTAGCAAAAGTTAGTTGGTCTCCAGCAAGGCAGCAGTCAAACTTGTCAAAAATTGCATCATTGTTGTACAAATCTGGCAACTGTCGGGAAAGAAGTTGTCTTACTCTTAGCCATCATTAAGAGATGAGAGAACAGTAAATTAATTTGGTTACACCACATGAAATTAAAGGACAACTAATTGGTGACAACATTTACCCTGATATATTTTCGGAGTGCTCCTGTCACTATGTTAAAAAAGAAAAAGAATCGAAAGTATGTGACGCGGTTCTTCCACTCGTCCTTATAGCACTAATTATAGGATAGACAGCAGCAACCAGGATATTGGAAACAATCAGTGGCAATATATGACCACTTTAAAAAAATGTTGAGGAATCAAATTTTCTACCAATAAGTAGAAATTAATTGCCTTTTCAATTTCAGAAACCCTCACCTTAGGCCGAAGGTTCTCGTGGATCCTAAATGTTGCAACAGGACCAGCATCCATATGCAAATCCCAGAGCTGAAAATAGATATATGAAATGAATGAAAAGTGAACAGAACTTTTCAATTATGATCAAATGGTTGTCACAGGGAGATGTACGCCATATGCCAATTAAAAGAGACAGGAAGTAAAACAATTTAAGGCGAGTCTAAGAAAGACCCTGATTGAAAATTTTAAGAGTGGCAAAAAAACCTTCAGATTCATAAAATCACGGCTTAGGAGATGTCTTCCATCATTTGCAAACTTCATATCAGTTATTGATGCAATGATCTCAGTGAAGAAGGATTTTGACCAATGGGATTCCACGTCTTTCAATCTATAGAGAAGATTTTTATGTTAAGCACATGAGAAAGTAGCATAAAAGGTGGCATGGCAACATAAATGCTCACATCCTCGCATTGTGATCACATAGAGCTGATTGTCTCAAGTCTACAATCCGAATAAATCCTCTTGAACTGCAATAAGCTAGCAAATTACAGCTGAACGGATGGAACTCTGCACCAGTTATAACCTCTACAGAAATTAAAGAAAGCTAGATCATTCTATGAGTTTGAGAGTGAAATATGTCGGGATAACAAAAACTTCTTCAAAATCGTCAAGATGATTCAGTGCCTTGTTCTTCCTCTTTCCCTTCTAGAGTATTTCATAACCTTTGATAATATAATAGACAATTTATATGAAGTGTGGTCACTTGTATCGAAGACACCTATTTTCTTAATAATAAAGTATGAAAAGGAAGTTCAAAAATCATAAATATGGAAAGATGATGGCAACGCCAGAACTTGCAGTCCTGAAAGTAAGGGATTACCTACAAGATCTTCCATATTTTCAGGTTTCATATCGATGACATTAAAACACTGGTTGCTGACTTCATGGTTCCACAAGTTTATTCTAAGATCATCACTAGACAGAAATGTCTCCCAATCACTGCAGAAAGAAGTGCAAATTTTGCATGAATCCAGTAATGTACAGGATAATTGTTGAAATGATTGAAAATGCCAAAGTCTTCCATGCAACTTCCAAAAATGTGATTGGTCAAATTATCGGAATAAGGCAATGGTGGATTCCAAAATCTAACTGTTTCATGCTTTCTTCTAAATATAATCACTGAACTTAATCGAAAACAGAGCCAAAAGTTGAAGAAATAACAATACGTACAGCACACCTATTTAATGAAATCGAGTTGATATTGAAATCATGAGCATGTGCATACACTCTTCGACATCTTGCAACACTTGTATCTTCCAAACATGTAATCTGGATTCAAAAAGAGTCCAACCTCAAGGGGAAAACAAAAGTTGAACGGACTTCCATGTTAGAGGATCTATTGCAGCGCAGAACTCAAGAACACTTACCTTTCCATTTCCTCCATTACACGATGAAATCTCACTTTCTATACTATCCGTCGGCTCCAATGAATGGTTGCTGAAAAATTTGAGATTTTGCCCATAAGCGAAACTCTTTTCAGCCAATAATGAGTTCTCTGAAGTTACTGACTGGCTGATATCCCTTTCTTCCATGGATTTTCTCTTTTGGTCCTTGACCTGACTTCGTTAAACATCGAAGAATACCACTGTCAGAGAGGAAGGATGGTCATGCAGTGAAAAATACAAACAAATTTATGATCTTGTACGGTATCAAAAGGTGAAAGAAGAGTACACTACCTTCCATAATTTAATAGTCTTGTCATTTGCTGAAAGAATACATAATGAACTATTTGGAGCTGCACACATCCTCACTCTGGTGATCCTTTCTTCAATCTCAACGCTCTTCAAATAGTCAAACTACAGGAAAGAGCACAATCAAGAGTGGAAAACGAATAGCAAAATGTGAACATGTTATGTCTAGGTATAAAATACTCCCAAAGAAATTAGATTATACCTCAGGCTCATGACTTTGGAACTCAGTTTTGTAGTGAAACGTAGGATGATCGGGGACGGCACTATCAAGAAGCTCAAGCTGATGTCGTGAGAACTTATCCAAGTCCTATTGTTTCCAAAAAAATTTAAACAAGACTCCAGTCAAGCAAAAAACACTAGAATTACCAACGGCAGAACAATAGACAGATGCTTGCAATAGCTAATAGATGTAAATGTTTGATTCCTCTTCATTCCCAACATTCTTAAGAAAGAATATTCAGTTTCATATTGGTAAATAATCCTTGATTCATGCATAAAAAGACCTCGTCTGTTTCAAATTCAAGATAGAAGTAAATTCGCACATCTTTACCACCGTTTCTCTCAAAAATGACAATGCGGCCACCCCTATCACCTACGGCAAGGTGATCCCCACTCTTATCGAAGTCAATTGCCGAAATAATGTCAACTGCAAGCAATATGAGAAAAGAAATTCACACACCAGGTAAAATCTATAATATCATCAACAGGATGAAACAGTAATCTCAAAACTTACTGTCCCGAACATCCTCCCCAGGGAGCTTATCCCCGAACACCTGCGATAATCTCCATTCCATAGGCTCTGCGGTGGAAGAATCTGAAGTGTAACTCAAAGTCATCCTGTAAGAATTTGAATCTCAAAACGCAATCATCCTAGTTAACTGATCAGCAGCAGTAGTCGTTGTTTTTGTGCGAGTGAGGGAGCATGGATTGCTATCATCCACTAAAATTCAGCATATTATTTTATAAGATAGATTATACGCGGAAGCAGGCAATCAGGTTAATAGCCCAACGTCGTTTTGGGGCTAACCAACACACCACAACAAAAAAATTGTTCGTTTTGGGCCACAATTTTCTCGGAAAAGCCCAACACCCTCCAAATCCCACACAGACAGCGAAGTTCCCGGTGGCGGTGGCGCCATTTTCCCGGCCAGCGGCGGAAAAGGTAACTACTTTCCGTACAGATTTTGTGTTACAAAAATTTGGGCCGATTAATTCTGGTTTTGGGGGTCATTTCGGGAATGGTTTTCGATTTTCTCTGACTGTTTGTTCTTTGATTTAGGGTTTAGGGTTCTCCGTTGGATTGGGTATTCTATTTAGGTTTATGGTTTCACTCTTTAGCAGTAGAAGACCTCACTCAGGGTTTTGTTTTGAATTTGAAATACTTTATTTAGTTTTAACATTGTGAATCTGTGAAAGCTCTGTTCTTTTCGCTTGTTTTTTGCACAATACTGAAGGCATGATCCAAGGCATACTCATTCTGGTTCGATCCTTTTAATAGTTCAAATTTGTGTTTCCAATGCTGCGGTCATTTCGTATCAAGCCCTGATTTGAACTTATTTTTTTATCGTTAACTCTCTACTTGTTACTCATTTCCGAATCCCGATGCTTCCTGGTTCGAATTTCAGTGCTTGATGTTTTCCATGTTCACGTCTTGATTCCAGTTTGCAAGACTTCCCAACCCAATTTTAGGTCCATGACGCCCTCTCATGACTCGCAACTATTTGCTTACAGTTACCATTCTGTCACAGCTCTTCCAGCGAAACGTTACTAACAATTCACTCTGTATTCCGTCGAACCCTAGTCTGTGTAAGGAAAAAATTGTATGTGAATGTGATATGGGGTATATATTGTCAATTGAGCAACTCGAACTACTTGGGAGGTACTCAGGGGTTAAGGGTATGCGATGCATTGATTGTTGAATAATTATGGGCTTAGCTGAATAATCATGGGCTTATTGTTCCAGGTTCAATTTGGCACGAGGTTCCTTTCTTTGTCTGCTGTGTCCTGGTGGCGTGGACGAAGCTTTGGAGCTACGTTCCAGTTCCACTATTTCCCTTTGTTAAATTTCTATTTTGCTAGAGACATCATTTTTGGGTTCGTGGCACCGAAAACTATTTGAAGATAATTACATGGCGGAAGTACCTCCACTTCCATCAAACCAACAGCACTTGGGACAACAGAGAGCACTTGCGGAAGAATCACTGGTTACACTGTTGGTTCGCCATCTCCCAGAAGGGATTTCACACGATACAGTTACTAGAATCTTCTCTCATTACGGTGCCTCTTCCGTCCGGAGCTGCTCTGGTGGAAGGTTATTCTCAATCTCAAAATTGTTTATTCTTTTCTATTTTCTTTTTCAAGGTTTCTTGTGGATTAGTTCACTTGTCACTGTTTTGGGATAGGATGTGAGCGCTTTTGCTTCTTTTTTTCCGCAATACAGAAAACATAAAGATGAATCATTTTTACCTCATGGATTTTCCGTATCTTTGGGGATATCTGCTAGTAAGATTCATGGCGCAGTATGTTTTTTTTTTCAATTATTGTTTATTTTTTTCAAAATTGATACTCTATGAAATTTTCAGTTTGCCTTGATAAAACTGTTGACGATATATCTTTCGGTGCAGGGTTAAAAATTGTGCTTTTGTTGATTTTAGCAGCGAAATATTAGCCGCTCAAGCTCAAATGCAGCTACATGGGTATGTGATTTTAAATCAGTATCTTGTCCACTCCTTTAGACCTAGTCCTCATACTTTTATATTACTTCTCAGTTCTCTCGGGCGTACTAGTAATTTGACTACTCTGTTTTCTGCATTTGAGAACAGGTTGCAATTTCTTGGTAAAGTCTTATGTGTCGAAAGGGCTAGCAAAGCAGACAGTAAGCGTCAAGAAAGTGCGGTAAAAGATACTTCAGTTCCCACAGTTTCTGCCGATTATTCCAGAGGATTCTATATTCATCCCAGCGAACCCATTGCTAAAAAACTTGGCGTGGATTACCCATTTCCGCCGCATCTTGAGTTTGTTACCAGTCTCTTGCTTTCGGATATTGATTACTTTAGTTCATTCTTTCTTTTCAATTTTATGGTTCTTGTATATCTATCCCTCCAAGTTTTTAGCGAGCTTCCCCTTTTATTGTTTGAACTTCGCGTTTACACATACTGTTTGATTGTACTTGCTCTAGTTCTTTCTCAGGTAAACATCAGTACCAATATCTCATGTTACTTTTTTGGGTGTAGCTCAATCATTTTGTTGAAAATGTTCAATTTGCACATGGTTGGTCTCTCACTCTGTATGTTTTATTTACTAAAAGCAGCCAATTTCTGATGCAGGTACGCGTACCCGCCACCTGATGGGCGCATCCTGACCAATATTGTAAATGCTCTTCTTGCTGTTCCTTGCTTTTATACGCAGGTCAGACAACTTGATTCATATTATTTCTTCATTCTTTGCTTTTCAGTAAATATATTTATCCGTGCAGCTTGACCAGCGATTTATTACATTTCCATTTAAATTTGCTCAAGTGGTACGAAGTACACTTTATTTGAGAAATCAAACAGCCAAATTGTCAAAAAAAGAAACAGAATAAGTGGTGGATAAGCAAAGAAAGTTTTGCCTGGAATTTCATTTTTCATATATCATCAGCGTTGAAGTATATGTACTAGTCTATCCTAGTAGTGCAACTCCAGTCATATCCAGTAAGTTTTTGAATCAATATATTTAAAAGTAAAATAGCTGTTTCTGGCACCTTCCATTTCGTCAATTTTCAAGGTTAAATTATTGATATACTTTAGCATCAAAGCTTCAATCATAGAAGCTGGGGAGTGATACAGAAAACTTGCATTAACTGAATTCCTTGAGAATTCATCTATTCTAGATCGCTGAATCTAAAATATTACATGTTTACACGAGCATTTCAACTTAATAAACCAATGATCATGGCTTATAAAAAGTCAATTATCTAGGTTATAAAAAGAACCAATGATCCTGGCTTAATGAAAATAGAATCAATAATCTAAGAATCTGGGAAGGAAAAAAGATCTTTGGGTTGTGATAATGCTCGACAAGATCAGTCTGTTTATGCAAGATTTCTTGATCTAATATTTTGTATACCTGTTTTTACTTTTCCTTCTCTTTGCCTTTTTTAACATGGAATGATCTCTCTGAACCGTAGATGTTGATTTACGACCTTACCTGATTCATGAATGTAGGTTTTGCATTTGATGAACAAGATGAATATTCCAGCTCCATTTGGCAAGGCGCTTCCTACTCCAGCTCTACCTAAATCAGTTCCTATTTTTCCTCCTCCACCTCCTCCGGAATTTTCAGGGACTAAAATGGATGGTTTATCTAGTGGTGAATCTGAATTAGGATCGTCTGATGAGGTGATTCTTATATCGTTGATGTAATATTATTCACTTTTTATTTGTCTGTAATTTGAACTACTTGTTCTGAGGACCATTCGTACTCCTTTGCTTAGGCAGTGCAAGCAAATTTGATCTTTGGCTGTGGCACCGTGTTAAATTTCTTGATAAACTAGATAACTTGTACATAATTGAATAGGGACATTTCCAAATGCTCAAGTTAGTTACATGGAAACACCCGTGTTATAAAACGGAGTCTATTATTTTCTATCATTTAGATATGGCCAATTTAGTTCTTCTGCATTGGACCATGAATTTTTTAATCCTTAAGGGAATTAAAGGAGAAAAATGTAAGAATAGCACGGACCAAATGTTCTAATATTTTTATGTCTGCATTTTTCTCATATCTTCTTAGCCAGGCATTGTTGCCTTGGGTATCTTGTGGAGTTGACTATTTCCTATTTGGATATATAGAATTTTATACAATTTCCTCAATTGAAAGCGAAAACACTTCAATGGCCCAATCCATCCGCTCCCTTATTAGATATATATATGCTTACAGTCTGTCGAGTGTTTTCATCTGATTATTTTATCCTTCTTAAACCTTTTACTATCCTCTATTTGATATCTATTTTATTTTTTAGTTTGTATATTTTTCTGACTCTTTTCTTCATATGTTGTCTGCTCGGTTTGTGTATGCCAAACGGAATTGTTCTATGCAGTCTAATTGGTTGTTATCCAATTAGGAAGTCCAGGGGAAGTCGGGACCTACTAGAAAGCGTATCAAACGACAAGCAATTTTGGGTCCTGCTGTTGACAAGGATGTGGATCATGCGGCCGTTGGATTGAAACCAGTTGCTTTGGTTTCAACAGAAAAAGCAATCATAAAAAAGAATAACCCTGTGATTCAGGTCATTCACATTATATTCTAGCCACTCTTCCTTATTGGCATTACAATTGATCGGACATGCTTGCAGATAAGGATGAAGCAGAGGCATCATATACAGAAAGATGGTGTGGCTGGGAAGGAATCAAAAGAACCGCCGCTAGAAACTTCTGTGACGAAACCTTTTGCAAGCCTGCAGGAATTGAACATGGGAAAATTGCCTCCAGAGGAAATCTTATCTCTTCCGAGATTTAAGGTAACTAATTTATCTACTGCTTTAGTTGATACAAATAGCTACCTGGTTTGAATGATTCAACCTTGAATGCTATGTGAAAAGTGTTAATTGCCGGTCTCGCAACTTTCAAGCATATGTCTCTACTTGAATAATTATTCAGTGGGCTTATAAAGCTGGTTGGAGGTCTCATGAGACTGTTCTCTGGTCCTCTGTATATACGACTACATGCTGGGAGCAATCATTTTTTTAATCAATTTCTTGTTTCTGAAAGAGCACATGCATGTACAGAATACATTGCTTGCATTGCATCACATAAAGCATTCAAATGGTGTTTACAGTATACCATTTTGAAGGACATTGCACCTTATGACTTTCGAGTAATAATTTTTGTATGCTTTAACCAGACGCTAAGTTCCTTTCAAATGATCTTTGGAATCCGGTCACAATGTCCCATGTTGGTGTTTGATGTACTGTATGAAAATTAGCACCGCATAAATTTTAATTTGCACTGTCTAACAGAATTATACTGCTGGTGATCCTACTCCTGTGCTGTATATTAAGAACTTGGCAAAAGATGTGGTTGTTGATGATTTCTACTTTATATTCGGTACGTCTAACTTTCCTCCTTGCAACTGAGTATTATTATACTTATTTGTAGACAGTTTTTGTGCATCATCAGCCATGATATTACAAGGTTGAACAAATATGAAACTGGGGATATATAATTTATATGCTGGAATCTTATCATTAGTTTCTGCTCTAGAGTAACTTGCCTATATTTGCTACAGGATCATTTTTTGAGTCCATCGATGCTGCGAAATCCAATCTCAGCGTCAAACTGATGCAGGTCTGATAGCTTGATTAACACTAGAATCTTCCAATTTCATTCCGAAGCATCCTCCATGTATACCTGCAACTAACAAGTCTTGGAAACCCCATGTTTAGGAAGGAAGAATGAGGGGCCAAGCTTTTGTTACCTTCCCGACGGCAGAACATGCCCGTGATGCTCTGGTATGCTCTCTTGGGTCTTATATTTCCGTCTTTCTCTTTCCTGATTCTGCTGTAATTATATGAGATTGGATTATTTGTGAAAGGAGCAGTTACTCTTTCATACCTCTTTGTTATTAACGCTTTTTCATGAGACTGAATGCAGAATGCAGTGAATGGCTATGTGTTCAAAGGGAAGCCTATTGTGATCCAATTTGGCAGAAGTCCAGCAGCTGCAAAGCTCAACTAGTTGGAAGTGAGAGGACTCAAAGCCACTTGTAACGTTAGATATGTGTGCTGGTGACGTACTTATTTCTGGTAGAATGGCA
>JAOYMZ010074549.1:0-11914 GCA_025802335.1 Pinguicula primuliflora | reverse complement strand
GATTTCGGGATGATGAAACAAATGAATGAGTTCATCCTTTTATAGGGGAGAAAACGCGTGGAAATAGTAATGTGAACCACTATTTAATTTCACGCTTGCGCCGTCCACGTTTTCTTCACTTTTCTCATTTTCCAACTTTGCATTTATTTCAAACTTGCCAACTCCTTCTTTAATGCTCACATGGGGAATTATTTCCCTTCTCGACATCATCCTCATCTAAGGGATTGAATAGGCCTCAGTAAACTGTACAATCTTGCCATCTTCGTCATATGGATCTCAATCATTGTTTTAGTCATAACACAACCTTACATTCTGTACGTAGACAAATGTTTTAACAACCAAAACAAGTAGGTTTTAAGGTCTGACAACATCAATAACATTACAACAACTACAATAACAAAAATGAATAACAATAGCATATCATTACCAACAAATCATATAACAGCATGAACTCATAACGGCAACATATCACGAGAACATCTAATCATTTAAACATAACATTATCAACATAATAAACATGCGAAAAAAGCGTCAAATAAGATCACCCACATTATATTTCAACATATTCTAAATTTTTTAGATCTGAGCAATTTTATGATGAGTTTCTAAACACATGCACATACCAAACTATTGAGATTTAGACTGTATGGAAACATATAAGAACAGTACGTAAGGATTTGCATTGTTCGGCGTAAGCCTACCCCACAGGAGGAAATACTTCCAGTTCTTTCTCTTCATTTTCTTGTTTCTTCCGTTACAATTGGTTTTTTCTATACATGTTTGAGCACATATATACACATGTTTTCTCACTAAGGTCACGCATGTTTTTTTCTCATCACGCATGCAAGGTGGAGCGCATGGTTTCTTTCTAACATCTCTTTTGACTTGATCAACCAAGGTGGGTGCATGACCTCTTTTTTCTTCACATATGATTTCTTTTGACCTCTTCTTGATAATTGTGCATGCTTCATAATTGCCCACGCATGCTTCATAATTGTCCACCTGTTTGTTTGTCCTCAAGGAGGAATATCACTTTCCTTAACACAAACAAACATAAAAATATAGTCTTTTGAACATTACGTAAGATGAGGAGTATAAATGTACAATTTTTATCAATTCAGGTAACGAATTTTGTGGAGCAGACACCACAAGAGCTTCAATATGGACCTCTGGGTTTGAGTTACTTCCAACAACTTTAGGGGGAATAATTACATCCCTCCTCTGCGTTTCTAGATTCGTGTATGTTTGCCAGATAAGTCGGTGTCTGTGTCTTCACCATCATGCAATTATTCTGCAATATGCAACAGGGACACTTCCGGGAAAGGATGCTCTGCCTGTAAAATATTACAGTTTTTTGCCGAAGACGAATTGATGAGGGCAATTCAGTTATTTCCTAATTATTTTAAAATTTGATTGATCAATTTTGTGTTGAGGTTTACAATAAGGTATATCCCTGTTATGGAAGGAGAGGAAATCAAGGAGTAAGAGAGAAAATCAAGGAGTCCAGATCAAGTCAATTTAGATATGTATAGGAAGATATTGTTGAGATAATTATGGTAGGATAATTACTACCATATAGGACTCTAGGACATCTAGTCTATATAATGAAGCAATTGAAGTGAATCATCTTCATCTTCAATCTTTCGGCTACTTTCTCAAATTTTTTATAGTATCAGAGCTTTATGCTTAACGCAGATTTATCCTAAGGGCTTCTGCAGTGCTTCTATTCACAGCACTTATACGAAATCTCCATCCTTCTTCCTTCAGTTCAACACTGCAATCTGTCTCCTCCTAATTCTGCATCCTCTCTTCAATTCTGCAATCTGTCTCCTCTTAATTCCTCTCAATTCTGCAATCTGTCTCTATAATCATACTTGAACCCCTCCTTCTTCCGTCCAAATTCTACAAACATCTCAAATCATTACACTTTCATAATCAGATTCTTCCCTCATAGATCCACAACAAATAGCCTCCAATCCAATTATCTGATACAATGGCATTTACCCCTCTGAACCTTTCTCAATATGTGTCTGTTAAACTCGATTCTACGAACTATCTGTCATGGATGGCACTGATCGTGCCTATACTGAAGAGCTACAACCTGATGGCCATAGCAGACGAATCCCTGGCATGTCCTGCTGCCACAGTTCTCAAACCAACAGCCGAAGGGAATGAAAACCAACCAGCATCTCAAGACAATCCTGCATTTCAAAAATGGTGCTCCAAAGATCAGTTCGTGTTAGCACTGATCAATGGCTCTCTTTCACCAGAAATTTTGTCTGAAACTAACGACCTCACAAGTGCTGTCGTAGTGTGGGACAAGTTATCCCATCGGTTCTCACAAAAAAACGCTTCCCGGATTCTGAACCTGAAACTTCGAGTGCACAATCTAAAGCAAGGGTCTCAAAATTGTACTGCATTTCTTCAAACTGCTAAATTACTGAGGGCCAAGTTATCAGCAGTCGGGAAGATAGTAACAGACGATAATCTGATTGATTATATTGCCGGAGGACTCTCGCCGGCCTTTCAAATGTTTGTTCCACATATATCGTTCGCACGACGGTAATCAACCTTATCTATAGAGGATTTTGAGAGTGAGTTGCTTACTTATGAGGCTCATATGAATGTTCATACTGTATCTAACCCCAATGCCGTCGTACTCTGGTCCAGCAAAGACACAATCGAGTTTGGCGATCCATGGTCTTTCGCGTCACGAGGGAGATACGGTGGTAATCGCGGTCAATTCACCAGCGGATGATGATACGGAAGAGGCTATGGCCAGGGCCAATTCACGGCTGGCAGCGGCGGACGATTTCCAACTCAGTCGTCCTCTGTTCCTCGTTTCCAGAATCCGGCAGATTACTCTGATTCATCGTTTCAGCACCGTGGACAGAACGAGCTTCTTGGGCTGATGTTGCAGTCAAGGAGAAGATGGCCTGATGGACTAGGTCGACACAATCAGCAGTAGTACGGTCCAGCTCATGGGAATTCCGGATTTCAGAATTATGGAAATTCTGGCTTTCATATGGGCCAAAATCAGCCTTTTAATTCTCAGAGCCCAAAGCAATTTTCCATCCGCCAAATTGGAGGCCCGGACAGTGGTGATAATGGTTTTGATGCTGGTGGCCTGAGTAGATCCTCACACCCAAGTATTGTCAATCCATATGCCTGTCAGATTTGTGGAGGAAAGAATCATACTGCGCTGGATTGCTTCAATCGTATGAATCACACTTTTCAGGGTCGACATCCTCCGACTAAATTCATGGCAATGGTGCTCAGTCTTCTGCTACTCTTGACAATGGAATGTGGTTTGCTGATTCACCGGTAAATAATCGCATTACTAATGATTTGACTAATCTTTCTCTGCAGGAACACTATTTAGGAGGGAACGAGGTTGTCGTAGGTAATAGAGACTTTCTTAAAGTCAAGCATAGTGGGTCAATACACTATCCACTTCCCTCCGGTAAACTCAAACTTTCTAATGTTTTCCATTGTCCCGATGCCTTTGCCAAGTTATTATTTGTTCATAACTTCTGTTGGGATAATGATTGCTTCTTTATCCTTACTAAATTTGGTTACTTTGTGAAGGATAACAAAATGGGGAAGACGCTCCTCCAAGAGCCTAGTGTGAACGGACTCTACCCAGTGGACCTTTCGAAAACTTCCTCGCATCTTAATTGAGCATTGACGGATATGGTTGGTATGAAGGCATCCTTTAACAACTGGCATGAATGATTAGGTCATACTATTGCCCCTATCATTAGTCATTTAGTTCAAAATAATGATTTACCTATATCAGGCTCTAGCTGTTAGATTTTTGTGAGGCATGTTAATTAGGCAAAAGTACATAACTCCCTTTCATTCTTCTGCACATTGTTTACTTTTTCGTTAGAATTGATTCACTCTGATGTATGGACTGCTTCTGTCTCATCCAACACTGGGTTTCGGTATTATGTCATTTTTCTTGATGATTTCTCGCATTTTTCATGGTTATATCCCCTGGTTCATAAATCTGATGTCTTTAAATGCTTCATTGAATTTAAAGCTCTTGTTGAAAATTAATTTTTTCGGAAAATCAAACAGTTTCAAAAGTGATGGTGGTAGTGAATATGTGTCTACTACTTTTAAAACGTTTTGACTAAACATGGCATATTGCACTGAATATCATGTCCATATACGTCACAGCAAAATGGGGTGGCAGAGCGTAAGCACCGTCACCTCGTATATATGAGTTTATGTCAACTTGCTCGGGCACACATACCACGCACCTATTGGCCTGATGCTATTTTTACAGCCAACTACATTATTAACAGATTGCTCACACCACTTCTTGATTATGCAAGCCCATTTAAATTGCCCTATGGTACCATACCTGATTATTCATTATTTTGAGTTTTCGGGTGCGCGTGTTATCCTCTACTTCGACCCTACAATACCACCAAGTTTATGTATCGCAGTAAGAAATGTGTATTCCTATGGTATAGCACTCAACACAAAGGGTATAAATGTTTTGACCCTTAAACTAAACGAGTCTACATATCCCGCAATGACATTTTTGATGTGAGGACTTTTCCGAGTATCACTTCGTCGAACCGCAGCACTAACTCTGGAGTAGCATCTCCCTTCGTCTTGGTATCTTCCTCAGGTATCTCTACCTTACCTATACCTGCATTCTTTTCACGTCATCAGGTGGTATGCCGTTTGGCCTTGACCCACCTGCTACAGAGTCTTCACACTCAGCTAACATGGCTTCATCCCCCAATGACGTTTCAGTCGGTGGTATGCTGTTATGCCTTGACCCATCTGCTGCTACATTACAATTGGAGGATGGCACCGAGTCAGGCTCTACTTCAGAAGTACCATGTGACTCATCTATCGACGTGACAACCCTTCGTGAGCTCACTCCTACGGGAACAGGTGGTATATCTATGGGCCTTGACCCAGCTAGATCCTCGGGACTGAACTCATGCCCTCAATAGTCCGTCGGTCCATTCATCCCTGCTATATCTGATAAAGGGGTTTCTTCATCTCCCTTCACTATTTCGCATAATTCATCCCGTCCTAGTACTCGTACTCAGACTGGTTCAGACTGGTCCCCTTAAATCTAAGTCATTTCCTGATTTTCATTTGTACTTTGCATCGAAGTATCCCATTTGTGGTCTAACCAGTATGCAGATTTTTCGAGGGCCTACCACCTACTTACAGGCTCAGGTCTCTCCTGAATGGCGTACTGCTATGAAAGATGAGTATGATGCATTGGTTGCTAACTCCACATGGTCCCTCTGTCCTCGACCAGCAAATCACAACATCATTCGAAACAAGTGGGTGTATAAGATCAAAACCAAGCCTGATGGCTCTGTTAATCGTTATAAGGCTCGGCTAGTGGCACGAGGGTTTGAGCAGACTTATGGCCTTGATTATGAAGAGACTTTCAGCCCTGTGATTAAACCATCTATTATTCGTCTGCTTTTATGTTTGTCAGTGCAGTTCAGTTGGTCGGTTCGTCAACTTGACATTTTGAATGCTTTTCTCAATGGCATTCTTCATGAAGAGGTCTATATGGAGCAACCTACTGGCTTTATCTCTTCGACTCACCTTGATTATGTTTGTCGGCTGCATAAGGCCCTCTATGGCCTCAAGCTGGCTCCTCAAGCGTGGTATGTCATATTGTCCACTTGCCTCCTTGATTATAGTTTTCAGTGCTCCGAACTGGATACATCTCTCTTTACGTTTCATCGGCATGATGTGCATATTTATATCCTCGTGTATGTTGATGATATATTGGTGACTGGTACACACTGGAGTTTGATTGATGCTCTTGTAAGATATTTTGGGTCCAAATTCAAGCTACGTGACATGGGGGAGCTAAGCTATTTTCTTGGAATGCAAGTCACTTGTGGCCGGGAAGGTTTGCACATTTGGTAGAGCAAGTATATTCTTGATCTCTTGGAAAAGACACGGATGCTTGGTGCAAAGCCATACAGGTCTCCTTCCTCCACTGATCCGCGGGTTATGGACTCTCACGGGGATCCTCTCTCCCCCTCGAGATCGCTCTGTATCGTAGTACAGTGAGCGCTCTTCAGTATTGTACTCTTAGTCGCCCAGAGATTGCATTTCCTGTTAATCAGATATGTCAACATCTTTAGTAACCGCTTTCTTCTCACTGGCAGGCCGCTAAACGCATGCTTAGATATCTCAAGGGGTTGATTGATCATGGTCTCCTATTCACTAAAGCTGCCTCACCTGTTCTTCAACTTCAAGCCTTTTGTAATGCTGACTGGGCCGGAGATCGACTTGATCGACGCTCCACTTCAGGATTTGGTGTCTTCCTTGGTCCAAACTTGATATCTTGGATAACAAAGAAACAGAATGTGGTTGCTCGTTCCAGCATTGAAGCCGAATATCGCGCTCTCGCTCACACCACAGTCGATCTCTACTGGATTCGGATGGTTCTCAAAGATCTATGTGTTCGTTTGCTTCATACACCTACAATTTGGTGTGACAACATGAGTACGATTTCCGAAAGTTTCCGAGAGACCAACTTTATATGTTTATATGATTAAATTTTATAAATATTTTTTAATTTTAATTTCTCCTTATAATTTTGATCGGTCAAGAAAATTAGGTAAATTTTTATGAAGAATGCTAGGTATATTTAGTATTTTTTTTACTTAATTATGTATGAAGGATGTCGTTTTAACTTAAATATACAAATATTAGAATAAATATATATTTTTTAATACTAGTAAATGCCCATGTCCTAAGGCCACGACAAGCACAAAAACACTTACAAAAAATGCGGCTCACGCGTGACTGCACGCGCCGCAAGGGGAATTATTTTTAAAAAAAAAGAAAAACAATTAAATTATAAATGCATCGAAACTATATGAAGTCACATGTCATATGAAACGAAACGGCGGGCTAATCATTATGACAGACTCCGTTTCGATAAACGATGAGTGACACCGAATATTTAAGATTATAGTAAATATAAAATTTTTGTTAAAATAATAATATAATAATCAAAACCTTTAAAAAAAGTGCGGGCAAGCATAAGAGTGAGGAAATAAAATGTATTTCTACATATATAATATATAATAAATAATGTAAACAAAAAGAAAAAAAACATAAAGACATCTAAATGAAACAGGTGTGGGCTTGTAATTGATCCAACAGATAATTACGTGGCATCAAAACGACAACAAAAAAGTAAGTGTGCTGTTGTGTCGTTTCATGAGCTCTTTTGTATAATGATTTGTACACTTAAGTTAAAACAATGTCGTTTTGACTCAACACAAGTCAAAACAACATCGTTTTAACATATATACTCGATTAAGTAAACAATTATTATCCCTAATTCATCCCCACAAAATTAATAATTAATTAATAATAATCTGCTAATAACAATTCATTACTAATAACAATCTGTTATTAAATTAGTCAATGATTGAGATCTTTCCCACAAAAAATTAAACGGAATGTGCATTTTTCCAAAAGGTTTGTTTCGTCAAATTCATTCCAAATTAGTTTAAATGAATAATTAAAGTATTAATTAAATACAATTTAGAATTTGAGTTTATCAATAGGTTTTAGGGTTTTAGCATTTAGTATTTATAGAGTTTGGGTTCATCATTTAGGGTTTTAGTTTTCCGGCGGCGAAGCTGCCGTAATATTAACTATTATTTTTAAATAAAGTTTAGCATTTATAATTAATAGAATTTGGGTTCATCATTTAGGGTTTTAGCTTTTCGTCGGCGAAGCCACCGTAATATTGATCATCATTTTTAAATAAAGTTTAGCATTTATGATTAATAGGGTTTGAGTTCATCATTTAGGGTTTTAATTTTTCAGCGGCGAAACCGCTGTAATATTAATTGTGGTCGTTAAATAAAGTTTAATATTTATAATTTTTAGAATTTTGTTTCATCGTGTAGGATATTAGTTTTTGTGGCGAATCCACCATATTATTCATTGTCATTTTTAATAAAGTATGTCGAAACCATATCAACTGACATGTCTAATCGAACCAGACGACGTGGTGATAATTATAATAACGTCCTTTCGGTGAACGGTGAGTGATTCTTTGCATAAATTCAATTTTAATACTATAGAAAAAACAATTAAAATTTACCAGTAATATATATTAAAATAACGGAAAAAAACAAAAAAAATGATTGAAGAGGTGACTCATGGACCCAATGGCATTATTTTCGTTTTGTCTTTTTGCAGAAAATCTCTCGGATGGAAACGACCTTCGCTTCAAAAAAATAGAAACAAAACGATATGTCTAGAAAATTAGGGAATATTTTTCTCTACACATACTATTCAATTTTTATTGTGTGCGGCCACCGAAGTATTAATATCAGTTTTATTGGGCAACTTAGTCAAATCAGCCTTCCAATCGGAGCAACAGAGCGAGCGAGGGTAAAGTTGCTGGAAGCCATGGCCGACGATGACTACGAGATGGACGGAGCGTATGTCGAGTTCTTTATTCAATATGTCTACTAATGCATTGAATTTTTCGATACTCGGTTTTTCTTGGAAGACAGGTTTTGTTTTATGTCGATTTCTTCGCTAACCTAAGGAAACCTAAATTTGCCTAGGTATGAAGACGAGCCGATGGAGCCTGAACTTGATGTCAGAACCCTCTTCGATTTTCTGTCTTCTGACGTGTTTTTTGGATTTTCTCTGTCGCAAATTTTGGTTCCTCTGTTTTTTCTTTGTTTCCCCGTTTCTCATGGCGTTTGGTATAGGAAGGGGTAGAGGTGGAAGAAGAGAACAACAATAATGATGATGTTCCTGATCCTATTGAAGGCGAAGGTGATGAGAAGCTGGAACCGGAACCTGTGGAACGGCCTCGAAAAACATCCAAGTACATGACCAAGTACGAGCGTGCAAGGATTTTGGGCACGCGGGCTCTGCAGATAAGGTTTTTCTTTTTTCTGTGTTTGTTTTCTGAAAGCTTGGAATTTTTTGCTAGTATCTTGAGTAGCTTTTAATCTCATGGTGATTTATGTGACTTGGCAGTATGAATGCACCGGTTATGGTTGAGTTGGAGGGCGAGACTGATCCCCTTGAGGTAAAATTGTTTTGATATTCTGTTACCAATTTGATGAACTTGGGAGACTACTCTGTCTACTCTTTAGCATATGCTCTCCAGTAGATTGTATATCAAACCAAACATACCCAGTAAATTTCGGGTTGTGTGACATTGTTATTTAAAGTGGTTTATCAAGTGTTTCCCAAGGTTGTATACTTTTTTCAAAATATCACACCAATTACTCGAATAATTTTGAGTTCGAAATATGTGAATGCATAAACTTTGGATGAGAGAATATATATAGCTTAGTTGTTCCGGACTTCGATTACATTGTGGCTTCTTTCTTAACTTCTTGACTCAAAGGATTGTGTTCCACTATATTGAATATGGTAAACGAACTCTTCTTTTTATCGAGTTGAAAAGAGATTATGCAGAGAATGAATGCTTCCTTCAGTGAAAGTTACCATCATTGTAATACCTAGTTACTTATGAGTGATACCTTATTATTAGATTGCGATGAAGGAGCTGAGACAACGCAAAATACCATTCACCATTCGCCGTTACCTTCCCGATGGGAGGTAAGATTCTTCCAATCTACTTGAGTGTCCAATGTCTTCCTTCTCAGATTATAATCGAGCTTTTTCGTTTTTTTACTTATCATCCATTAGTTATGAGGACTGGGGAGTGGATGAGCTTATTGTAGAAGACACCTGGAAAAGGCAGGTTGGAGGTGATTGAGACGCTTGTTTCTGGTTTTGGTGGAAGGGTTAATGAATTCCCTTCGGTAGAATATGTTTAAGTGACATCCCCGAACCCTTGTGATTTCGGTGTACATTATGGGCTTTTCTTTGTCATGTCCAAATCATGATTGAGCTTCTCCGGTAACTTTTATGTGTTGCTTCACCAGGTCTCTTTTGTTACTATTTCGGATTGAGAAATGTTATTGAACAACTGTTGTATTCCTAGCAACAACTGTTGTATTCTTGACAGATTCTTGTGGGGGAACTCTAAAACCAAGAATCAAACGGTTTGTTAGTAGCTCTACAACATGTTGTACACCTACATTATGTATTCCGCATGTTGTAGAAGTCAAACGGGTAACTTCTTTTTCAACAATGCTAGTCATATAACATTTTTTTATATAACAAGTTGTATGATTAATAAAACGATGTCGTTTTGTATTTTTACATTTTTTTTCACTTCAGAAAATACAAAATGACGCCAGTTATACAGACTAACATTTTTGCTTCTTTTTAGCAATTTGTATTCTGCATGTCCTGAAGTAAACATAGAAAGGAAAAGGATGTATAAAGATATCATGTTGAACCTCTATCTCATAAAGGCTTACATGGCAATAAATACACCTGGTCAAACAAACGTAAAGTCCTACATAGGATCCTTAAAAGATTAGATAGAGTTTTGTTGTCGAAAAAATGGTTAGATAGTAGAGTCACAACCCAAGTTAACCATTTACATAGAGGACACTCCGATCACGCTCCACTTCTCATTGCGTTTGCCATTAATCCTAATCCTAAGCACTCAAGATTCTTATTTCATCAATTTTGGATCCCTCACCCCTCTTTCCTTTCTTTAGTGAAAGCATCCTGGGAACAACCAGTGCCCCAAGGCAATTCCTTCCTAATCTTTGGGACAAAATTTGAAAGGCTGATAAAAGACTTAAGATCATGGCATAGAGAACGTTATGGAAACATATTCAAAAACATTGCAGACACCTGAGGATCAAATCATACAGTTAGAATCCATCTACGAAACCTCAGGACTATATTCAGAGAGAATCAACCTCCATCGTGCACAAGCCCAATAAAATAATCCAACTATCTAGGGTAATTTGTATCCCACGATTGAGATCGATCGACACTTTATTAAAGAGAAACTTGAAGGAAAGATTGCTGACACTTATATTTGTAAGATATGATGACCAACTTGCACATATTACAATCAAAGCTCTGAATGACCAGTCCTCCATGATTAACATCCATACAAAAGACAAGCAAAAAATTGTCTCCCCACAAGCTTATGAAATGACAAGCGCGATAGACGTGGTAGAGGTCAAACACTAATCCATACAAAAGAAATCCATGCTATGCAGGAAATGTACCCCTGTTTGTGGAAAATCACTACAACAAGGGCCTTAATGACTTACATCTCTGAATTTTTCCCAAGATGAAAAATGGTCTCCCCACAGCTCATCACCTTCCACCTCTATCCTTGATTTCAGAACTCTTATCTGTTCCTCTTTTGCATCCTTTTCTTTTCTGAGCTCGAAACATTCCTTCTCCTGCAGTCAAAAGCAACTATCAGTACAAACTACTAGCATGTGGATCCAAACCAGATCCCATAGAAGTCCAACCCAACTTCAATTGATAAAGAAAGCTATAAGCTTTCCAGTGAAAATCAAGACTTTTGGAGGACACAAAGGAAAAAGAATCGAATCAATCCAAACGAGTGCTGGATTATAAATTTTTACCAGGTGACTAAGTTCCTTCGAAACACGTTCGGGTTCCTTCTGCTATGGAATGAGCAATACTCATAAGAGAAAAGGTTACAAATTCAATCCTCAAGATAATATTGACTTACTGCCAACATCCAAACTGGACTTTGGTTAATATAAGTATTAATTAATCTGTTTAATTAATTTAATCTAAGCCCACCCAATCTCTATATAAGGACACCATGGCCTAAAGGATTAATAGACTTTAACCTAATTCTCTACTCATACGTTGAGAAGGTGAGAAACATCAGATTTCTCTGTTTGCGTCCTAATCATCCTCCGAGTAAGAGATTTGATTCGTGGATATCAAGAGACTTTTCATAGCCTCTTTCAACGGTGATTTCTACAGTCCGGGTGATTAC
>JAOYMZ010074538.1:0-11915 GCA_025802335.1 Pinguicula primuliflora | reverse complement strand
CTGGCCGGAGTCCATTGGAATGCATCTTTTCGGAGCATGTTGGTGAGGGGGGCTGCGATCGAGCCGTAATCTTGTACGAATCGCCGGTAGTATCTCGCGAGTCCCAAAAATGCTCGGAGCCCGTGAAAATCCTGCGGCTGTTTCCATTCTAGCATAGCCGTGATTTTATCTGGATCTGCAGCAATGCCTTGGGCCGAAATTATGTGTCCCAAATAAGCAACACGTTGGGTGGCAAAGGCACATTTTGATTCCTTGAGGCGTAGGTCGTTTTTGGCCAACAATTCCAAGGCAATCCGGAGATGTTGGAGATGATCGACCCAAGTCCTGTTAAAGATCAAAATATCATCAAAAAATACCAAAATGAAACGACGAAGATAAGGTTTGAACACCGTGTTCATGAGTCCTTGGAAGGTCGTCGGAGCATTGGTCAAACCGAAGGGCATGACAAGGAATTCGAAGTGGCCCTGATGCGTTTGAAACGTCGTCAGAGGGATCGAGTTCGTTGCCATTCGCACTTGGTGGTAACCTGACCGTAAGTCCAATTTGGAGAAATAGCGGGCGCTCCCAAGTTCTTCGATGAGCTCTTCTACTAGTGGAATCGGAAACTTTTCCTTCATTATTGAGGAGTTTAATGCCCTGTAATCGATGCACATCCGCCAAGAGGCGTCTTGCTTCCGGATTAGTAACACCGATGAGCTGTAGGGTGATGCCGAAGGTCGGATCCAACCTTTTGCGAGCAATTCTTCGCACTGCCGTTCAATCTCCTCCTTCTATCCGTGTGCGTATCGCTAGGGTCGCACCTTGACCGGGTCGGTGCCGTGCTTGAGAGTAATGCGGTGGTCACACGGTCTGGCCGGCGGTAAGCCCTTTGGCTCGTCGAAGATAGTCTGGAATTCCATCAGTAGGCCTTGCAGCGAGTCGGTGGGGTGGATGGTGGCGAGGAGCTTCTGCTGGCCGGCGCGGGGTACCCCATGGAGTGTTAAGGGTTGGCTCTGATGTTGGAATTTCATTAAACCCGCGCCCAAATCCCATAAAATAGGTCCCAGACTTCCCAGCCAGCCCGCACCAAGGACGGCCCCAAAACCTGTGAGAGGCAGCAAATAGAACTTTAGTGTAAAGTTGCCAGTTCCCATGGTGAGATGTACCTGTGAAATAGCGCCTGGACTGCGAATTTTTTCGTCATTGGCGACGGTGACGGATGTAATTCGGGAGGAGGAGGGGATGAGCCCCAACGACTGGGCGAGATTGGCGTCCAAGAAATTATGACTGCTGCCCGAATCCATCAATAAGAGGACTTCTTGGTTACCAATTCGGCCTTGCACCTTCATTGTGTTTGAAGAACTCTGTCCCGTCAAGGCATTGAGAGATATCCCTAGTTTTTCTTCTGGATCGTCCTCGTCTTCTATTAATTCAATACATAAGAGGCACATGCACGTGTGCCCTTTTTGCCATTTCTCATCGCAGCGATAGCACAATCCTTGTGCTCGTTTTTGCATTATCTCGGTGGCGGTGAGGCGCTTGCTTTCCGGTTGCTTGGCAGTCCCGGAAGTCTGCCCATATGGGATTGTCTTATAGCCTGGGTTGCCCTGTTTCTTGTTTGTCTGTGCCATTGCGACTGCCTTGGCTTGGTACTCGCGAGCGTAGTACATGGATTCGTGGACTGTGACCGGCTCCTTCATCCTGACATCGGAGGCTAAACATGGATCCAGAGCTGCACAATACATCGTGACGACGGTTTTGTTGTCCAGATGGGGTAGGACAACGGCCACTTCTCGCCATTTCTCGTTAAATTCCTCGACAGTGCCGGTTTGTTTGACGGCTGCCAGTTGCGCCAGAGGGCTGGAGCGTCCCGTGGCCGAGTATTCCCGGCGGAAATGCTTGCAAAATCCATCCCAGTTGAGGCCCGGGTAGGTGATATCAATAGTGCGCCACTAGACTTGCATTTTTCCTTCTAAATGGAACATAGCGGTGAAGACCCATTCCTCATATGGAATTTTTCGATGCGCAAAAAAAGACAGGCAGCGACTTAGCCAACTGTCGGCGAGCTCCTAGGGTCCGAAGATGGGGAAATCCCAACGAAAGAGGCACTGGTTATTTCCTCCAGCCTCTTGGCGCCAGTCTTCCTGCCGGAGCGTAGGTCGGTAGTCGGTGGTCGCCGCACTTTGACTTTGAGCCCTAAAGAATGCTTGTTGTTGCGACGGGGAGAACTGGACGCCCACCCCATTATTCCAAAATGGCGTGCCTCCTGGTTGGGGCCAAGCGAATCCCCCGGAAGTCATCGGTATACATGTAGGTAGCGGAACGCTATTTCCGCCGGTGGCCACAAAATTGGGGTGTGGGATGAATCCTTGACTGAGTCCTCTTGTAAACATTGGCAAGAAATTTGTGTTAGGTGTGAATCCAGGAGGGCAAAATGGGCTCATACTGGGGGGGCCCAAGTCCTCTATTCTGGAGGTCGCCACTATTGATAAGGAGTCGCCCCGGTTCCTGTTAATTCCCATGCCGGGGTTGAAGTCAGGCCAGAGTGGGTCTGACCCGAATGCTCGGGTTGGGTTGGCAATCTGGGACCCGACCTGTATTAGAGATTGTCCGGTTCTAGTTTTGGTCCTAGGTCCGCCGTTGGTGTTCCCGGCGTTCCGGGCTGGTGAGATCGGGTGAGATGGAGTGCTCTTGTTGAGTAGGGTGGTCATCATCGCCCTCATCTGCTCTATATTGCCGGCCATCGCCTTCTGTTCTTTGACCAATTGTGCGTTGAGGGATTGTTGTTCCTCTTGCTGTTTGGCCACGGAATCCTACATAAAGAGAAGTTGTTTTTGTAATTCCGCGGCGTCTGTCATCTTCGAGGGTGTGGAAGTCACTGGTCGCTCTGATACCTGTTTGTCAGAACCTCTGAGGAGCTGCCGTGCACGCAACCTGGTGACTGGTCCCCTGAAGATGCTTTCATACACCTCCGCGGTGATATCGCGCGGCGGAGAAGTTTTCTTGCCCGAAGGAGGAGTGCTCCTCTTCGGGCCTATGGTTGTAATTAGCTGCTGTAATGAAGACACAGTGGAAAAAGATAAATTGCATTCAAGTTTTCAAAACATACTGGTTCCTTACAAGTCTTACTGTTTAAATAGACTGATAAAACTTAACACTACAATTGCAACGGTCATAAATTTCTAACGGTAACTTCCTTTGTTGGAGAGGGTGTCTGTGTCCTGTTCTTGCGGCGTTGATATGGGATAAGTCCCAATGATTCTGCTTCCTTCCTGTTCTACTGGTCGGACAGTTCTGTTGGTCTAACAGAGTCCCAAACTAGTTCATATACCCGTTTCTTAGGTGCTCTTCCTCTTACTATTTCCCATGCTGCAGTACTTGAGAGGTCACCATTTGAGGATGGTTTCAAGATTATATTGTTTCCTCCTTGTCCAATCTTGGTTCTTTGTATCTGGTTAACAAGGTTTATATCATCAGGGAAGAGCTGTTGTATTTCATCTACACACTAGTGGTCTCCTTGTATGAGGGACTTGACCATCCGAGATGAATCAGATAGTTCAGCTCTGGATCCTATCAGACCTGCATCAAGCCAGTCATCCCAACACATATTGATGTCTCCTTCACCAACGTGCGAGCGGATTTGATCATTAATGATAGGCTTCGTCGTTGTAATTCGTCTCCAGATATGAGAATCATTCTGTTTCAGTGTGATTTTCTCTGTGGAAAAGGAATCTGCATACTTCTTGTTCATAAAATTGGCCCATATGGACTTGTTTTCCCAAAATTTCCACCACAACTTAGCTGAGAAAGCTTGGACTGTATCTTTAATACGAGGGATACCTAGTCCCCATTCAGAGATGGGTAGACATATCTTTTTCCAGCTTCTCCAGTGGAGCTTGCATTTTCCATCCTCCTTTCCCCAAAAGAAATCCGCTAAAATTGCTTAAATTCTTTTAATGGTCATAACATCCGGGTGTAGAGACAAGAAAGTGTGAATGGGGATGCTAGTTAACAATAAATTGGAGTTGGCCCGCTTGAGAGAGAAATGTTGTTGTCCAGCTATCAACCCGAGTTTGAATTCTGGTGACTAAGTCAGAGAATAACTCTATTTTCATCCTGCCCACATATAGTGGTATTCCCAAATAAGTTGTGGGTAGAGTGCCTCTTGTCATCCCAGTTTCATCTTGTATTTTTTGCTTGGTTCTGGAAGGACATGTTTCATCTATGAAGAAGCAGCTTTTGGAGAGGTTGACTCTCGTCCAGACATTGCATCATATTCTGATAAAATTTTCCTGAATGCCCTTATTGCTCTTTTTGTTCCATTTGTGAAAATCAAGACATCATCTGCGAAAGAAAGGTGAGAGATATGTGGACAGGTTGGTGGTATTCTGAATGAATACTGTGGGTTTAACTCTACCAGTCTATTCAAGTTGCGCGAGAGGACCTCATCAGCTATGATGAACAGACTTGGAGACAGGGGGTTGCCATGTCTCAGTCCCCGGGAGGATTTAAAGAATCCAAACACCTGCCCAGTTAATAAAATAGAAAACCAGATCGAAGATATGTTGCGCCAAACCAAATCAATGAAAGTTTTTGAGAAATTAAAAGCCCTCAACACTTTAATAATGAAGAACCATGAAACACCGTCAAAAAAAAATTTCTATATCCAATTTTATAGCAACATTATATCCTCGTTGTTTTTTCCCTAAGAAGGTGAGCATTTTTTAGGCTAGAAGAGTGTTATCAGTAATTGTTCTACCCCTAACGAACCCACTTTGCTGTGGGAAAATTATGTCTGGCAGAAGTAATGCTAATCTGCTAGCTAAAATCTTAGTTATAATTTTCCCTGTGAAAGTGCAGAGACTAATGGGACGAAATTCTTTGCAGTTGGTTGGGGTGTCCACTTTTGGGATCATACAAATGAGGGCTAGTGATGGCCTGAGGGAGTTCCCCACCCGCAAAGAAAAATAGTACTACTTGGGATAGATCATGCTGAATTATACTCCGGTAGGAAGTGAAGAACAAGCCTAGAATTCGTCAATTCCAGGCGAACTCTCTCCATCCATACCGAAGACTATTACTTTTATTTCATCCAAGTCTGGCCACGCGCACAAAAAATCATTTTGTGCTTGCATGACAAGTTTTGGGATTGCAGCCAGAAGGTTTGTTTCGGAAGAAGTTGGCTCTGCTTCTAATTGTTTGTTAAAATGGTTTAGGAAAGTAGCAGGAATGTCTTCTCTACTAACTGGTGTGCCATTATTATGAAGCAGAGTATAGGATCTGGCTTTAAATCTTTTTATTTTAACAGACTTGTAGAAAAAAGCAGTGTTCCTATCCCCTAGTTTGATCCACTTAATTCTATATTTCTGTTTTCACATAGTTTCTTCTGCTATAAGATGGTTTTTTAATTCTTCTTGAGCAGGGGTAGATGAATTACACCCTTGGCAAGATGCAAACCCAGAATCTCCAAAAGAGAAAACGACATACAAAAGCAAGCCAAAGGATTATTATAAAACCTCCACCATCGAAACCAGATCCAAAACAACAAAGCAATGATTCAACAGATCCTGATATGGAATATAAGAGGAATTAATAATCCTCCTACTCTGACTAGATTGAAGAAACTGATAAAACTCCACCAAATATCACTCCAGGTGATTTTGGAGCCAATGCAGGATATTGGGTACCTAACAGCAGTGATGGCCAAACTTAGATTCACCTCTAGTGTTTCAAATGCAGTCAGCTCCATATGGTGCTTCAGGAAAGATCCTTGGGAGGCACAAATTCACTTTGACTCAGAACAAATGTTAATACTGAAAAGCAAGCACAAAGATCTGGGGGGTTGAATTGTATATCGCAGGAATTTATGCGAAATGTGACAGGTCAGAAAGAAGTCCACTCTGGATGGATATGGTACAACAGCTGAATATGATTCACTTACCTCTCTTAGTGGGTGGAGATTTTAATATAGTCCTATCCTCAGATGAGAAGGTCGGGGGTCTCCCTATACACATGGGGGCAGTGAGTGATTTCAGGGAAACCATTAATGAATGTAGGCTTGTTGATGCCGGATACGAAGGGAATAAGCATACTTGGTCCAATAACCAGGAGGGAAGAAATAAAATTCTGGAGAGACTAGACAGAATTCTGATATCGGATAAATGGATATCCAAGATGCCTAGTGGCACAGTGAAGCATCTGGGCAGAATTCAATCAGATCATTGCCCCTTGCTCATACAGCTTAAGTCAGCATAAGATACAAAGCTTTCCAGATTCATATTCCAGGACTTTTGGACGCTGCACCCTGACTTCCAACAGTTTGTAAAAGAAAGGTGGGATGAACCAATCTCAGCACAAAATGGATTAGCAAAGCTGGCAATGAAGTTGAAAAGGCTAAGAAAAATGCTGAGGATTTGGAACAAAGAAATCTATGGAAATGTCTTTCAGAATGTCAAAGAGTCTGAGGACAAAGTTGTTGCGCTTGAAATTCAGTATGATATCTCAAGAAACGCACAAGACAGAGAGGCATTGAACAAAGCAAAAACGCAGTATATTAGAGATATACTGGCAGAAGAAAAGTTTTGGAGACAAAAATCCAGAATAAAGTGGTTGAAAGAGGGAGACAGGAACACAGACTTCTTCCATAAGAGTGTTAAGATCTCAAGGCCAAGGGCTGCAATTAAAAAGCTGAAAAACCAGGATGGTAATTGGATAACCTCTCCAGCAGATATCAAAGGCTTGCTACTCAGTCACTTTGAATCACACCTGACTGCAGAACATATTGAAATGGACGACTCTTGGCAGAGATATATTCCCCAGGCAGTAACCATTGCCATGAATGATATGTTGTGTGAATGGCCAACTGATGAAGAGATTAAAAACACCATATTTGAGATGAGTAAGGACAGCTCCCCTGGAATAGATGGCTTCACTGGATCTTTTTTCAATCTTGTTGGGAAATTATTCGTCAAGACACTACGGAAGCAGTACTTTCTTTCTTTGCTGGTAATGACCTTAGGGGAACATATAAAAGTACTTTGATTGCTCTGATACCCAAAATCAATCCCCCAGTACGCTGCTCAGATCTCAGACCAATCAGTCTGTGCAACTTCATTGGGAAAATACTGTCTAAAATCCTGGCAACCAGACTCAGCAAAATACTACCATTTATCATCTCACCCAATCAGAGTGGTTTCGTACTAGGGCGGAATATTGCTGATAACATACTTCTTGTGCAGGAAATGTTACATTATATAAAAAAATTGGTCAGAGGTCATAATGTGGCACTTAAACTGGATATGGTGAAGGCTTTTGACAGAGTTTCATGGTTATTCCTCATTAAGGTGCTCAGGAAATTTCGATTTGCAGAGATTTTCATCGATAGGGTGTGGAGAATTATATCTGGCAGCAGCTTCTCTTTGCTATTTGAAGGATCAGCACATGGATATTTCAAAGCATCTAGAGGTCTGAAACAGGGTGATTCTTTATCTCCATTACTCTTCATTATTGGAGCTGAAGTACTCAGTAGAAGTTTGGAAGACTTGATGAATAGGTGTCCATCTTTTACTTATGGTGTCCCTCATGGCTGCCCCTCATTTCTCATTTTGCTTATGTCAATGATATTATTATCTTCTCCAGAGGCACCAAATTTGCCCTTGATGCAGTTATCCGAGTTATCAAAACATATGAGAGAGTTTCTGGACAATTGGTGAACATTGAAAAAAGTAGTTTTATCGTCTCTCCCAAATTATCTGAAGGCAGGAAAAACCTAATTCATCAATGGACTGGATTTTGTCACAAGGCTCTCCCTGCAACGTATTTGGGAGCCCCTCTATACTTAGGACGTTAATCGGCATTCCTATTTAATAATTTGTTGACAAAGTTACAGGCCAAACTGGATGGATGGACAACTTTCTCACTCTCTTCTGGGGGCAGGTTCGTCTTGATCAAACATGTACTGCTGAGCATGCCTATCTTCTTACTTATGGTATTTGAGCCACCTGCTGGAATTATTCGTAAAATAGATAGAATGATATCTAATTTCTTTTGGGGATGGTCGGATGATAAAGCTAACTTACACTGGAAAGCTTGGAACAAAATATGTATGCCTCAGGAAGAAGGAGGCTTGGGATGTAGAAAGTTATCTGAAATTGTGTTTACATACAACATGAAATTATGGTGGAGATTAAGGCAGAATAACTGCCCTTGGCCTGAGTTTATGTTCAAAAAGTATTGCAAAAACAGTGATCCTACTGTGGTAACTCTGAAAGTAAGTGATTCCCACTGTTGGCAAAGAATGCTAACTGCTCGGCCTGTGATGCTTAAACATACATTATGGCTTTTGAAAGATGGAGATTGCAATTTTGTTAATGATGATTGGCATGGAGTTAACCTGCAGTTCTCACTTCCTCCCCATAATTTAGAGCATATGAAGGTTTATGAATTCTGGACAGATTATCAATGGAATACTTCAATGTTGTTGAACAGTGTAGAGCAAAGTTATATACCCCTCATTGAACAGATTCCAATTATTGAGGAGGGCATGGATCAACTAATTCGTAAACCAGACCCAGTTGGTCACTTTAGTGTGAAATCTGTTTGGCATGTTATCAGAAATCATCCAGATTCAAATATCAGTTTCAACTAGTTTTGGGACAAGCACATCCCACCAAAAATTAGTATTTTCATGTGGAAAGACTTACACCGCATTCTGCCAGTTGATTACAACATTCAGAAGAAAGGGATACATTTGGCCTCAAGATGCTCATGTTGTAAGCATACGGGAGCTTTGGAAACTAGGAATCATGTACTATCTATCGGGGAATTGGCCGTTCAGGTTTGGAATTTTTTTGAGAGGCTTATGCACATGAACTACACTCTTGCCTCCTTGGCACACAGAATAGAGAACTGGAAAGTGGGTTGTAGCGATAGAACAACCAGTTTCATCCGGAAAACACTTCCTGTGTTAATATGTTGGGAACTCTGGAAGATGAGATGTGGAATACGTTTTGGAGAGGTTGATCTGAACGCAAGGGCAATGATTCTTGCTGTTCAAAATATGCTAAAAGAGATATTACACTCTGGAGATTTCTACTCACTAGCTCACAGCCAGGGCAAACGCCTACTGAATTTCCTGAATATCCACCTACGGGAATCATCACCACCAGTATACTGCACTCTACTCTAGGAACCACCTGCAAGCACCTTCTTGAAGCTTAATATTGACAGCAGTCTCAATGCTAATGCAGCAGGCATAGGAGGCTTATTTCGAGATGCTCACGGAGTACACAAGCTCTCCTTTCACTCTAAAATACAATGTAAGCTGCCTATTGAGGCAGAGGCAGAAGCACTGAAGACTGGAATGGAGCTGGCCTTGCAGAACAGTTTCCCGCGTTTAACTATTAACTCTGATTCTCTGGTATTAGTAAACAGTGTTTTGCAGGTAACAACATCGCCTTGGAGAATCAGACAGAAGCTGATCCTGATATGGGAGCTCAAAGAAAAGTTTCAGGAATGCATTATACAACATTGCTTCAGAGAAATCAACCAAGCTACGGATATCCTGGCAAAAGAAGGCGCTAAACAATCTCATTATACACTCATCAGCCAGGTGCAACCCCCAGAAAAGATCAAGCAATAGTTACAGAAGGATTGTTTCAACAATTACTCAAGAAGAACGAAGTCAAGAAATGTTTGAAGCATATTTGGAGATTAGCATAATTATGTTTATGATAGCTTATCTTATAAGGGTTGATATATTGCACCATACTCTTTCCTATCCTAGGATTTTCCCTGCCAGAGGTTTGCCGAAGAGAGATTTTAAGGAGGTGGGCATATATCATCCAAAGTTATTTCGTTGGAAGGATCGGGAGAACCATATAGGTGCTTGCACCATTCTTTATTAGCAATAAAATCTTAAATTTGCTAAAAAATAATAATAATTCTTCTTGAGCAGTTAACAAATTGTTTTTGTCTGTTTCATCACCTTTAGAGTCATAAACGGCTTCTAGCTCTAGGATTTTACTTTCTGATTTTTCAATGTTACGAAACATATTACCATAAGGATTCTTTGTTCCAAGTTCGTGTATTTCTCAACCTTTTTAGTTTCATTGAAAAAATTATGGCTGGGTTGGAAGAATCTACCGGTTGATCCCACGATTGTTTCATAGTGTCCAAGAAATTCGAATGTGCAATCCAAAATTGTTGTAATTGGAAACAACTAGGTTGTTTAGGTGCATTGTCTAAAATTTGAACTACTAGTGGTGGGTCACAGAGATTCCTGGACCTTGTGAAATCCAGGCCTCAGACACTAGCACTCGGTCTAACCTCTTATAAATTCTGTCGTTATCTAACTGGTTGTTACACCAGGTAAATTTGATGCCAGAAAACCCAAGGTCAGTCACTTTGCAGTCACATATGGCTTTTGCAAAGTCTGAAGTTGACCCCAGTTTAACAAGTCCGCCACCGGATTTTTCACTTGACTCAAGACTACATTAAAATCACCTCTGATTATTAGAGGGCCTGTTATCATGGCTCCAATTATCCATAGTTCAGAACAAAGTTCATATCGTTCTCTCCTAGCGCATTTAGCATATACACAGGCAAGGTGAAATATGAATTTTGTTTCTATACAGGTTGCTTCTATTACCAAGAGTTGATCAGATTCGAAATAAAGCTTACACTCTAGCTTGTTATTTAACAGAATCCAAATTGTACTTTTAGTATTTGACAGAGTATGCTCTAATTTAATCTTCTTTCCAATATTTCAGGCTCTATACCTCTTAATTTTGGGCTCTGATATCGCAGCTAAGTTAATATTATGTAAACGAACCAGTTTTCTTAGCCTGCCTACTGTTACAGTATTGCCTAGACCTCTGGTATTCCAGAAGGTAAGATTATTCATTTGTTGTACTTTGGATTCTTGGTTTTGGCTCTAGTACCTTTTCTGACCCTTTTGGGTTTTTCTAAGGTTTGCTTTTTAGGCTCTAGTTCCTCAGGTGCAACTATTATCTGTGTGCTAGTGCCAAAAGATTCTTTTTCAGAATCCGAACTATCCCATGACTGCCAAAGTTTTGTATCTATTGGTTTAGATTGAGAGTTCTGATCAGAGAAACTATCCTCATCTAGGTCAGATAAAGAATCTTTTCCTATGTTTTGGCATGATTCTTTAGAAAATTCTTTAATAATGGCATCTTCTAAAATAATGTTTGCACTTTTTATCAATCTTTTCTATCCAGTATCTCTATCTATATTGGGAGGTGCTGTTAGTAGATTATTATGTTCAAGTTGATTTTTGTTTGGGATTTGTGAGGTTTCAGTTGGTTCCTGTTGATTTAGATGGTAGCGATTAATTACTGGTTTAAATTTTAAGAGATTTTCAAAGTAATCAGATTCAGAAATAACTGCATGATCTTTAGCAGAGATATCAATAGGCACTTCTATAGATAAGCAGACAGCATTTTCAGGGCACAAAAGCATAAAATCAGTATAAAAATCATCTGAAATAGTGGGGGCAAGCAGATAATTTTTCTAGGGAATAAATACAGGGGGACAAATTGGTAGTCTTTGGTTGTTGATTATGCGCTACACCTAGTTTAGTATTATCTAGTGGTGCAATCTTATCGTCATTCCCTGGTGCATTCCTTTTTTCTAGCTCATGAGGGGTTTGGTCTCTTTGTTTTATTAGTGGTTGTTTCTTATCTTTTTCATCATTTACTGAAACCATTGGTACTAATCTAGCAGGCGGAGAAGGAGTGACATATTTAGGTACATTTTGAGTAGGAATAATGGGATCCTTATGAGTGCTATGTACTAAATTGTCACTATCTTGATCAGTGCCTATCTGTTCGGAGGAACTATCTTCTTGATTCGTTAATAGACTAAATTTGTTTTCATATGGGGGGGGGGGGGGGGGGGGTACCAGGTTTTTTTGGCGG
>JAOYMZ010074516.1:0-11916 GCA_025802335.1 Pinguicula primuliflora | reverse complement strand
ATTGCAAGACGTTGCATGAGCACATTATAGCTAAACTATCTTCCCAGAGGCCTGATGATGATTGTGTTAGCCATATTGCGTTTGATCAGCTTATGCACCCTCTCAGAGAATGTGATAGACAGTATGCCATTGATGGATCCGTACTTTGTGTCTTTCGCATATAACTCAAAGTCTTCTTCTGGGCTTACAGTAGCTGGTTACTAGCAGAGGATTGGGTGAGGCAATCCTTAAATGAAAATTGTCCTGTCCAGCTGCCCGGTGTGCCTTTAGCTCCGGGATTGTGATTTGAGGGCATCACCTGGTTAGGGTGTTTCGATGTCTGTCTCAATGCGCCTTCAGCATCTGTCGTTTGATTTTCTGGCAGGGCATTATCAGGGAGATCAGGGAGCAGAGGTCGGTTCAGGGGCTCTTGGGGCTGGGTTTGTCCCATTACGATGTCTGACGTTCCTTCATCCAGAACTTCTTGCTCAGGATGCTCAGAAACCTCGTCCGAATGCTTTATGGTGAACTTGTGAAGTGTTGGTATTTGGCCCGTTGCCATATTACAATTGGAAGAATCAGGGATATCATCCTTACCAATTGCCAGATTATCTGCCGCCGAGATGTTGGCAGCTTCGTGCACCTGAGTCGGTGGCACTGGGGGAAGCACATCTTTAGAATCTGTCTGCATTTTGTCTTCTGTTTAAGAAATTGACCAGTTTCTAGTTATGGGATATAGTCGTCAATGTCCATGTCTCTGGATTGGGAGCCAAGGCGGCGAGGATTCGTCGGTCAAAAAGGTGTACGACATTGCGGGATTGGAATCGCACGTAGTGACTGTGTTTTCACCTAGGGTTTTCCAATCTATGGAATATGCTACCCACTTATTGTATTTATTATTTTTTGTAGTGATTCTTTGTTGATATGCTAGTTTCAAATTAATTGGAAGGGTTAATGTGAACTCATTCTAGTATGCGACCCATATTAAAAACTGCCCCACTTTGGGTTGGGCGTTATTAGGAATTGTCCAGCCGTCTGGATGGTCGATTATTATTTTTATTTTTTTAAAGAAATATTTTTTGCCAAAAAAAATTGATCTGTACAGTTAGGCACGACCTGAAATGCCGCCTAGATACTTAAGCGCTGGCCGGCCCGAAAATGCGCCAGCTGAAAATGCGCCAGCCGCCAGCGCTTTCTTAAAGAGGAATTGGAGAGTATATTATGCCTGCGAGATTGGTCGAAAGACGCGTACATATATTAGAAATTTAAGAAGAAGAAATATAAAACTAGAGTGAGAATGAGTTTGGAGAACGTAAAACTCGAGCCGAACTTATCCAAATCTATTATTGGCCCAGAATGATCTCAGCACAGATCCAACGCCCCGAGTGTTGATTTGGATCCAGAGACAACCCCCAAATTTACAAGCCAGAATCATTTTCCTGATCTTCAGTAAGAAAAATTGCTGCTTGGAAGCAAATTGTACAGAAATGGCGGTGAAGAGTTTAGCTTGTAAACCCCAGTATCTGAAACGTTTATTGGCCGGTCAGACCCCATCCACGCCTCTTCCATCGCAATTGCACTTCGCATTCCAGAGTTCCAGGTCAGTTAATGTCTGAAACTACTTTGTTTTCTTCTTTCAATTGAGTTAACTATTTATCTTTGAAGAATTCTGTCGTTATTTTAATAAAATTGAATTATTTTGGTATTCATTTGAAACTGATTTGTTGTTTATGAGCAATTGATTGTGTAGGATCTTATTCATATCAGTTTTCTCATTTTCTAGTTCCGCTGATGGATGCTGGAATTGCCACACTAGCGTGCCTTTTGCTATTACGAAATGCTTGCAGTGGGCAATGCGAAGGTGTAATCTCGGAAGTGTCGTTTGGATCCATTCGAGCAGAGTTCTAAGTAATGTGGAGCAGACTGTAAAGAGGAATTGTGTGGATGACGGGCCGGGTGAGGTTCAGGTCAAGAAAAGGAAGAAACTGAAGGGAAAGAGAGCTGTGGTGAGGTGGCTAAAGTTTTTCAGATATAAGAAGAAGAAGGATTTTGAGAGAATGACACAAGAGGAAAAAATTATGTTCAAGTTGACAAAGGTATAAGGGATTCTTATGGGTTTATGGTGTTAATAATATACTTCTGACATTTTCACTTACACAACTGCATAACACTCTGATTTGCTGATTGGATTGGATAAGGTAGTCATTTACACAATTCAGGTCTTAGATATTGCCAGATCAACTCACGAGTCCACCCACGATAAAAACGTAAAAAACATTGTAGTCTTTTAATGTGATTTTAACCGAATTATGCCTGATTGCATACTGGCAACTGAATAAAGTCGATGTCTGACTGCGTAGGAGAATTTGCGCATAGTTCGACATAGACCAAGCTTGATTGTAAGGAGAATTCACGCTATAGCGAAGCAAAGACTAGGTCTGTTTACGAAGTCTTGATACCTTGGAATCAGTCCTTATCTACCTTGATTGTTAGGAGAATTCACGCTATAGCGAAGCAAAGGCTAGGTCTGTTTACGAAGTGTTGATACCTTGGAATCAGTCCTTATCTACCTTTGTTCTGCTCTAAATATTAACCCATGCTGTAAAACTGATGTAACTCTGTTGCCATGTCTGAACTGCAATACAAGCACTTCGTCAAACCATGTTTTGTTCTTCCTACGTTTCTTTTCCATTTATATTTGCTGCGCATTTTATCATTTTCATAGATGGGATGAGCATTTTTGGAACCGATCTTATCTAGCTTTACTCTGCTGTTGATATAGAAGTGGGATGTGGTCATGTGGCGCTTTTGGATCTTATAATACTTAACTATAGTTGGTTTCGTGCTTCACCAAGGCCCGGAGGAAAGAGGGAAGATTACTTGAAGCTCTTAAGAAAATTGAGCCTAAAGAGTCTTCAGACACTACTCATGATCCTGAGATATTGACTCCAGAAGAGCACTTCTACTTCCTGAAGATGGGTGAAAATTGCAAGAATTATGTTCCTGTTGGCCGACGTGGGGTATATCAGGGCGTGATATTGAACATGCATTTGCATTGGAAAAAGCACCAGACTTTGAAGGTTATCGTGAAGACTTTCACTCCGGAGGAGGTGAGGGATATTGCCTCTGAGCTTGCTAGATTGAGTGGCGGGATTGTTCTTGATATTCAGGAGGACAACACTATTATCATGTACAGAGGGAAGAACTATTCTCAGCCACCGACGGAGATAATGTCTCCCAGGATAAGTCTCTCGAGAAAGAAGGTTTCGGATTTGACTTAATTTACAGCAAACAGTTATTTCGTGAGACTGCTTTTTTTGTTGTTTCAATTTTTGAATCCTTATCGTGCAGGCTCTGGATAAATCCAAATATATGGATGCCCTGAGAGCAGTTAGGAGGTATATACCAAGGCTCGAGGATGAGCTGAAGCTACTTAAAGTTCAAGCTGAAAGTAAAACTCCTCCTCCTAATGAAGAAGAACAGTTTATTGATGTTGCTTCTGGAGTCACTCCCAACCAGCATTTTGAGGGCTCGGAGAGGCTGAAGGAACTTTTGGCCAAAAGTGATATGTTGTACGAAAACGAATCAAATGCAGAGTCTGATATAGATTCAGGCTCTGAAGATCTGTCGGATATTTTCGAAACAGAATCAGGCTCTGAGAATGATAATGAGATGGAGGATAAAGCAGAAAAAACTCTTTACCTTGACGCGCTGGAGAAGATTCCGGTGCAAAGTGATGAAGATGTAGATTTTGATCAACATTTACGCAGAGTATCCGCTGATTCAAGAAAGGAGAAAATGCAGAATACAGATGTAGAGCCGATGGAACTTGATGAGGTTGACAGGCTGATTCTAAAAGCCGCTTCACTCTTGAAGAAAAAGAGGAGATGACAGAAGTTAGGAAAACACCATTACTTGAACTCATGATCTAGTGGTTCATGGAACACAGTGAGCCATTACGAGATTGAGTTCAGAGTAGCTGCAACCATTGATTGCTTGTAGATGCAGATCTTCTTCCCGTATGAGAATTTCAGAGTAGAATCCTGATGCTAAATCGATTATCGGGTGACATGATCATGATGGAATGCAATCGTCTGATTTCACACAAGTTTTGCCAGGAAGTCTTATCAGAATGTATACAACAAACATGAACAAAATTTTGTTCTTTGTGGAAATGCTTCTTGATTTACGACAATAGTGTATCTGTCTGATGTCTAAACGGAAGAAAAAGGAGAGAAAAGACACAATTAACTACAGGGCCGTGAATGCTAAAGCTTCATTGAGAGCTTCATATTCTGCTTTCCTGACATTCTCAACGACTGCCAGAACGTTCGAGTTGAAACGACCGGCTCCTTTGTCAAGATTTGCCAGAAGATTCACCAACGTTTCTCTATATGTTGCAGAAAGTTGTTCCTGTCTCTGGAGCTCATGAGCTAGTCCTTGGATTTTCTTATCCTTGCCATGCTATCATAATCAAATAAATGAAATTTCTCAGCAGTGGAACATACCCAAAACAAGACATCAGGGACAAAATATCCAAGCAGAGAAAATGCATACCAAGTCTGTGTTTTCATTTTCGGTGGCAGCAAGTGGATGGTTATGATCCTTTGCGAAATTTGTAACTACCCACTTTCCAGAGTTCCTCAGCTTAAACACAATTGATGCTCTGCAGCCTTCTCGTGCAGATGCAGTAGCAGTAGGCTTAACTTTTGTTTCTGGTTCAATGTTAGCCTTTGTGTTGGTAGCAAGAACAAACCCCACCTGATTGGTACACTTACACCCAAGACAGCGGCGGCCGCGGCGAGCAAGCGTTTCCCCCTCCTTATTACGATTACTATTAGTACGTGGGCGTTGCATCGCACGGACCACAAACCCAGCTCTCTTGGCATAATCATAATAAAATCTCCTGGCATCATCTTCGGACTCAAATTCCATGCCCACATACGGTTCAACAACTTCATTTCCTTCCACGGGTTTCGTCCTGTCACTTGGGTTTGGGGATAAATCTTCTTCTGAAACCACCCCGGAGTCCCACTCATCTCTTACCGGTTGATCAGCATTTCCTTCTGACACTGCATATTAAATTGTCATCATTTGAGTTATTACGTATGATTGAAGAAGAAAGAAAGCAATATGTTATATTTCCATGTCATGTTTATGTTTCGAACGCAGGAAAAAAAATGATCAAACACATCAGTAGAAGGGAAATCATAAATCAGCTACAAGACCTATCTGATAGCATGATAAAGCACAAATAATGGCAGTACCCATTACCCAAACTTTCCTGCAATAATAATGCATGAAACGTAGCAAATGTACGCAAGGTAAGGAAAAAGCTTTTCAAGAAAGTTTACTTGTTGATATTCTAAGAACACGGCAAAATTGATGATTTTGGAAGCGGCAGATTCCAAAGTGCAAGCACGACCAAAGTTATGTTCTGCACTTTGTATCCTCATATCCGCATTACACGGGCGCCCACCAATGATCCCAACTTCCCAGTTCCTCAAGTTGTGTGACTACCCTTACCGAAACCATTATTAGAGAATTTTTTTATAATTAATTTTGTTGGCTATTCAAAATTTATAATGGATTTTAGAATTTTTGCATGGAGATAATTTCAATAATAGATCTTTCGATTTAAAAATTAAAATCCTAAAAATTTGACTGCAAAGTTCAAAGCACTTCATCCAACCATATCAAAGAAATCAAAATATACAAAAAAATTCAACCCTCATAGTTCCCGATTAAATTGATATGCTCTCAAACTCTAATCGTGACCCTCAGATGTTGATCTGACGGTCACGATGAGATGATCATTTAGATGATCATGACCATTAGATCAAAATACAATAATCAATTTTAAAATTTGGGACCATAATAATTTAATATGTATAATAAGCCGGAGACTTTAGTTTTTTTACGTCATTCTTGTTTGTCAGCATTAAACAAGTGAGCCCAAACGGTGTGAATATTAGTTTGTCGATGTCATTTTCCGACAAATAACAGATTAAATAACCAATAACCAAATATAGCGTCTCTCGCTTCACTCCAATTGACCCGCTTTGACCGACAAGCCAATCAATGCATGTGTCACGTACCCTTTTGCACTGTGTTGCTTTTTCATCTCGATGTTGGAGTCAAATTCTATAATTACCAGTTGGAGAAGCGGGAATTGAAGGTTGTGACGTAGAACCCTTCATGAATGCAGCAATGCTCTCTGTTGGTGCCAGAATAAGGGTGCCTAAAGGGATGAGGAAGAAGAAATGGGGCAAAAATATAAAAAGAACGGTGTCACATTCTAAAAATCAGGTATATATATCCCGCTCTTTGGGAAACCGACAGTTTTTAACTACCGTAATTAAGACTATTAATCACGCCGATTGTCAAAGAGGGGTTGACTTAGTGGTTATGTGAGTGACAATTACACTCACGGGTCACGAATTCAAAAGAATTTTTCTCGAAGCTCCAAATTGCGGAAAAAATATATTAAAAAATTGGGTGGAATAAAAAAAATTGAACTCAAAATATCTTCATCAATTATTACAAATATTTATTATATATGCCCCATTTTGGATATTATATTAAATTCCTAAATTGTCAATTTGAACCATAAATGAGATCTGACGTGAAATAGATCCAATTCTTACACTTCTCTACCTGCCAACACACTCGCCACTGTGAAGAGAATCTGCAAGGGTAAGCCCATAATCATCTGATTTTTTTTGCTTAAGCTCTACTGTGTCTGTTCATATCTCGCAAGTGTCGCCGGCATTTGTTTTAACTTTTAATTCTTTTATGAAGTTTCTCTATGATGAAGAATGGAAAATGTGAATATTGGTTCTCATGTCAGAGGGTTCAGTTTCTGAAACTTTATTGGAAAAAAAAGTTAGCTTTAAATTCAGTTGAAATGAGATTTGCAATACCACAAGATAAATTGGAACAAGAAGCGCAAGAACACAACATGGAGCTTATCATTAGTTCAAATGGTGGCCCATCATTCAATCAAATTTTGCCAAATTGGATTCTTGTGTGTCTTGCCCCCAATTTGTCTTGTGGTATAAAATTTTCCAGTTGAAATACCAAATTTATACTCGGAAGCTTTTTGCCGGGTCAATAAAGGTTGGTGTTATTCAAATCTGTTTCCATGTTATCTGCCCTGGGCAAGAAGATCCTTTCTTTATTGAGCCAATTGGGTATTTCTTACTGTTTCATTATCTCATTCGTGTAATATGGTCTTCGACACATGTCTTGCTGAATTCTTCTTTTTTTTTTTCACTAATGGAGTACAGCAAAATGGGTGCTCAAGGGGAGTTTGATCATCCATACGGTCCTGCAGATCTGAAATTGCCTGGTTACATCCCGTCTTTCCTTTCTCAATCAAAGATTCTATCTATTTATGGCATCTCCTCCTTGCTGGTGGTCTCCTTCATGTGGATTTTATCTGGTGATTACTTGTGGAGTTCTCATCGTGTTTAGTTGATTCACTGCTATAATCATGTAGTCTGTGTTGGATAGGACAAAATCTTTACATTCATATTATTTCATGTACCAGGCCGATTTCGTAGGGTATCGAAAGTCGATAGACTGCTCACCTGCTGGTGGATATTCACGGGTTTGACTCACATTATTCTTGAGGGATACTTTGCTTTTTCTCCCGAGTTTTACAAGGAGGCTACTCCACATTTTCTTGCAGAAGTTTGTAAGTCTGTCTATGAACCCAGCTCAATTCTCGAAGGGCATGGCATGGATATAATATTGTACTCCTGATTTTGTACATCAGTTTCATTTCTACTTTACTTACGCAAATAGTAAAAAAAATAACAGGGAAAGAATATAGCAAAGGCGATTCAAGATATGCTGGGCGTGATGCTGGGGTGGTCGCTGTTGAAGGAGTTACTGCTGTTTTAGTGGGTCCTGCTTCTCTCCTTGCAATGTGCGTATGATTACTTGGGGAAGTATTTCTGTCTTAGGACTCATTGAACCTACAGAGCAAATGGCAATGCTGCTTATACGCTTGACATTACTCTCTGCAGATATGCCATTGCAACGAAGAAGTCATATAGCCACATACTTCAAATTGTCATTTCTGTTGCTCAGCTCTATGGAACTGCAATATATTACATCACTGCTATTCTGGAAGGAGACCACTTTGCTGCGAATGAATACTATTACTTTTATTACTTTGTAATGGCTAATATATCGTGGATTATAATACCCAGCATCATCACTATCCGTAGCTGGAGGAAGATTTCTGCAGCATTCGACGTTAAAGAGCAGAAGGCTAAAACCAGTTGAGTCTGAATGGATTGTACTCGTGATTATCCTTCTGCAATGCTTGTTAAATGCGATTCCTAGTGCTTCTCTGCGATGTTCTTCTGGGAAGTGAACATGTTTTCTCACTGTATCCATGATTTATCCTCATGCAATTGTTATTAAATGCTACTGTATTACTTCTCTGCGAGAACTTGTGACATAGGGTTCTTTCATTTCTGCTTCTATTACTTTACTTATCTGCGAGTCATATAAGGAAACAGCATTTTCTTTAAAATGGACACCTTACATTACCACTAGTCTACTCTGAACGATCAGATTGATTTGATTTTATGATCCTCCATTCGACAGTATTGAGCATACTATAGAAGTGTTTTTATCAGCAAGGCAAGTAGAGATAGAAGTTGTTTGTTAACCTGAAAATACCTGACTCCGCAATGTCTAAATATAGTACCAACCTGAAAGACATTCATTCAATAGTTGAAAAGCATGAGATCCATCCAACTCAAAAGTGCAAATCATCCTGCTTATAGATGAGCAACGGAAAACGCAAGTAAATAGCCCAGGTTGAAGCTTGGAATAATGGGTAAGGGCGAAAAAAAAATCTTTTACTCAATATGGTTGTGAAACTTGGAACAATGATGGGTAAGGGAAAAACGAACTTTCACATTGCATTGAGTCATTTAATACATTGGTTCTGGAAGACAAGATGGTTTCACCATCCATATTTTGCCTGTGTCTGAGCTTTGGTCAGAAAACCTTTTGCACGTCTCTCGGCAAGCTCCGTCTCTCTCTGTTTCAAGTCAAAATACAATGAGCCGATTTGATGCTTCCTTTTGTGCAATTTTGTGGGCTTTCCCTTGGTTGAAGCAGGCTGCAACAAGGGAAAAGTGCAAATGTAAGGCAAGAATCAAGACAAACTTATGAGGGGAAGATTGACAAACAATTTGCAGACATCAAGAAGGCAGTATAAATGCGTAACAAGGATACATAACATAAGTGATTCCAGTTATTGCAGGGGTCAAGACCTGGTATGAGGGGCCGAATGCAATCCCTGTCAACTTGACCTGATCCTGCCTTGGCCTATTTTTCATTAACTCATCCTGCTTCACCTCAATTATCTCCGCTGGTGCATCTTTTCTCCCCCTCCTCCCCATCACTAGCTGTAGATTTTCAGCCACTCCAGATGATTCGGGCAATGAGCCTGTGCCAGCCAAAGCCTGATCGTAATGATGACCATAATCAGTATATCCGCCTTCATAATTTGCAAACTCCACAGCCTGAGGATTCTCATATGAATAATCGTCAGCGTCATAGGGACCCTCATTCGGGTTGATACCACCATAAATCTCACCAGATCGATTGCTAAAGTTTCCAGCATACGGATTTGCACCAGTATCACTGAAGCTGCTTTCGGGACCTATACTGGAACTGGTAACCACATCACTTACGGCTGTACTAACTTTACTTCCACCGCTGTTAGAAATACCTGTTTCGAGCATAGATCTCCTTCCCGAGCCAGTTGCGGAAGGCAGAGCTCCCAACGTTTCGTTCTTGGGGGGAGGCATAATAGAAGCTAATGACACCTTAGAAATTGCGGATACAGATTGTTTGATTTTTTTTCTCTGACTTTCTTTCTCACCTTCGTCATCATCGTCGTCTTCCTCATCGATGGTGCCAGATGATTTCATAATACTCGGAGGCCTAAATTGAACAACCCTTTTAGCGGAAGAAGATGATGACGAAGACGATTTGGGCAGAGGCAGTGAAGAGAACAACGACGCTGATTTAGACTTTGAATTGCTTACAGTTACAGCTGCTGACGATTTGGGCAAAGGAAGGAAAGAGAGAAACGAAGAGGACGAAGCCAATTTGGACTTCGTATTTCCTACAGCCCCTTCATCGCTCTGAGTAGCTTCTCCAGATTCCCTTTCAGGCTCAGGGTTTGGGAATGATTTAAATTTCGGCAAGGGTAATGGATTGGACAGAAAATCACGGTCTTCCTCTGGCTGAACAGGCATGAACGCCGTCGTCCTTTGATGCGGCGGCGGTGGCGATTCTCGATGTTCATCTTCATCGGAGGATCCGTAATTTGTTAGCAGATCCATACAGAGCAGGGGCCAGGGAAAAAGCCGGAAGATCAGACCCTACTTTCAGGGCAGGGGTAGAAAGATGAGCACGGTCACGGAGCGAGGTCACAATTTTGGGTTGGCTAAGTGGACCCCCCAGGCCCCAGCTCACATGATAAAGGCCCAACAAGACCAAGAAATGAACCCAGCTAAAATTTCTATAAAGGTAAGGCTCCATTTGTTTATAATGTTTTTTAATGAGTAAAATGTTCATAGATCATTTTTTTTAAAATTTTTTTATTGGGTCTCCTCTATACCAAATATTTGATTTTACAACGTGCAAGGGCGGAGGCAAAATTTTTGTTTACCCTGGGCTAAGCTATTTAATATTGGACAAACCTATAATTTTTATTGGGCTGGGGGAAATTGGGCTCGGGATTAGCCCGGGCCCGCCCCTGTATAGCTCCGCCGTTGCAACGTGCCCCCAAAAAAATATAAAAAAAGAAAGAAGAAAAACAAGAGCAAAACAAAACATAGACCATAAGAGAAGAAACATGCAAACATAAATAATGATAAACTTATGATAAGTAATAAAGTCTCCTCCATTTCTCCATTGATCATGCAAAGAAAATCAATGCCGATGACATACTCCTTATGATCAATAAGCCAAAGCATGACAGACACTCTCTCTTTGATACCTTACCATAATAAGTTAATTCTCATAAGAAGATGGTAATTTTATTCTCTAGAAGTCTTCATGATGAAGATTAAGCTTGATTAGTACCTTTACTTACATGCATTTGTGCAATCAACATACTTATGCTCAGTTCTTCATTCAATATAAACTCACCTAATGATGATCATCATACCCATCCCAAGGATGCTTTCAACCCTGAGGAAATTAAATTTAATGAGTCCATTAGGACTGCTGGTGCTTTGGCATATCAATCCGAAATAAAAGAGTTTGCTAGTATCAGATTCCTAACTTACCAATAGCACTGCACCATCTTGCTTAGCTCTATAGAGGGTCTAAAACCTGATGAGCAGAAGAGAGTAGATAAATAATTATTGTTTCAGTCCACTAGATTTCTCCAACTTTAAAATCAGATTCATAATTTAAACTTTCCACACCAACAATCTGTTGTTACCTTTTTTTTTTGGATAAATCAATTGCATTAGAAAATCGAAAAATTTACAAAGATTTGATACAATCCCTCTCACAAAATGTATCTTCCTTATCAGGCATTACCTGTACACCATAACGAAAACAGAGCTAAAACATATACATTTTCACATCAAACTCAGAAAAAATATTCAGCACTTTGCAGCATAACCATCCTTGAAGATGAACTCAAATGCTCCTGAATTATGCAAGCCACCCCAACATATCTCAACATCGTACCCTAGATATCTCAGTACATCGCACCAAACGTACCAAACACATCTCAGCAAAATTTTCGCTCAAGAAGTTAGAAGAGCTTCTGGAGTGCGTAGCCATACCTCTGTTGTCATAGTTGGGCTGGCTAATCTACTTGCCTGGATCCAGTGCCAAGAAGATAATCTAGTGATTTCGAATACATTCTCCATGCCTTCCGAA
>JAOYMZ010074505.1:0-11917 GCA_025802335.1 Pinguicula primuliflora | reverse complement strand
CTCCCCATTGGAGGGGATTTCAATGTGGTAATCTCACCGGAGGAAAAGCACGGGGGTAAATCAATAAAGCTGGCCTCCTCGGCGGACTTCATTGAAGCCATACAGGACTGCAACCTCACCGATGTTGGCTATCTGGGCGCCCCCATTTACTTGGAGTAATAATCGACTGGGGAATCAATGTTGGACTAAATCTTCCCACATATTTCCCAAGATTATATTCCTATAATCCCGGGATATTCCTTAGATAGCCGAACAGTAAAGAGGAGGAAAATCTCTATATGAACAAGGTTGTACATTGTAAAGAGTGTGATGGAATAAGAGGAAAAACAGTTTCTCCCGTGGACGTAGGTTGAGCTGAACCACGTAATTCTTGTGTGTGCATTGCGTTCTTATCAATTCAACACAATAAGCCTTCGAACAATGCCCTCTTCGATCAGGTCCTTTTGCTCGACAGTTTTCCGACATGAGTGTGTAATAATACTTAAGCCAAGACCGATTATATTCTCATCCTCACTTAACAGATGCGAAAGATGGAATTTCATGTTTTCCTCATGAAGAAATCAAATTTTGAAGCCAGTTTTGACTCATAAATCATTTTAAGAGAGCGGGAACCAGTATTTACAACCTCAAGATCCTGTCGTAGCAATGCCCTATAGTAATGCTTTTGCATCTAGGACATACCAACTTTAAGTATTGTCTCCTTCGGAGGTAGACCTTTTTCGACATCAGACTTCAATCTTCTCAGAAGGGAAGGTTGGAGAACCTTGTGAAGCTGCTGGACTACTTCATGTTGGTCATTTTAAGTAGAAGTTTGGAATCATTCATTGAAAGTATCGACTGAGGTAAATAACTCAGGAAGCAAAAACTAAAGGAGAGACCATAGTCCATGAAGATGATTTTGACGTGGTATCCCAATAATTAGAAGCCTAGAGTTGGTATTATAAAATCACATAGTTTTTGAAAGAAGAGAATTTTCATTTTTGATTCAATGAGCTTCATCTATAATAATATAGCACCAACTAAATCCTTGCAGGGTTATCTTCTCTTTAGTTGCCATCTAAAAACATGTGATACAGACAGCAAACTTGCCAGCCACAAGGAGTTCCTCCCGGATACATATCCTTTCTTCAGGATTTCCAAGAAATTTCACAGCATGCAATACTGGACAAACCTTCTGATTTCTTTCAGTTGGTGTGTCACGCGACACATCTCCTCCTCAACCATTGTATCTGTATCACCGTCTCACTCCTCATCTTTACGTTTTTACTTCGACTTTACAATAAAGACAAGCTTTTTCCTTTTGAATCTCTTTGTCTAGATGTTGAATTCAAACTATTTGCTTGTTTATCATACCATGATTGGCTAAAACACCGGTTCCTTGACTGATTTACAAAGTTTCAGAGAAGATCTATACATTTCTTTATAACTTTAGCAGTGAAATCTTGCAAAGTACAACATGCTTGGGATTAGCTTTTGTGTTTTAGATTTATCACCTAGGATTTAAGGGCAATTCTATTGCTATCTTTCTTTGGTTTCTGATTTGTAACAAGGTAGTAATCCTAAAGACTTTATTATGACCGGTAGAGACAATAGATATTAGGAGAAAATGTAAGAACACACAAAAGGAATACAATCTGCACTAGGTAAAATTAGTTACCTGCAGGATGCTAGTACAATTTTGATGGTTTTTATGATGTTTAGTTCAAAGAATGAGAATGCCAACATATATATCCTTGTCAAGCTCATGCTTAAGAAAAACAAAGATGTAACAGAAAGGCACAACATCAAATACTTGTCACCATAGGAAAATATGCATATGATCTCTCTCTTGGACTTTTGTGATTAGCTAAGGTATTTTTGAAACTTAAATCTCTTCAATACTCTTTAATACATTCTTTACTTTGGCCTAGAGTCATTAGTTTTTAGTTATAGAGTCATTCATCTCGCAAAACCATCCCATATTTTGGCAGCAAATCATCAAGAAGAACAAGAAAAAGAAGACCTACAACTTTCTCCGTGGCTGTGTGAATGGCTCTTTCAAGCCACTTTAGTATCCTTGTATTTTAATAGCAGAAGTGGGGAACATATTAAATCTTGTTTTGAGGACTTGCAGGCCACATCACTAGCAAGAATCCAGCCCATCGAATCATCAAAGAACCGCAATATGTCATCCTTTAGTAATAACAAAAAATGCTTGATAAATTTAAAAATTTACCCATTAGTCCCATGAATTTTACTACTACCACATTTTTTTTCATACCATCCAATATTTCCTGTTTAGAAAACCTCGTCGTAGGCATTTGACTCTCACTCAAAGTTAATTGCCTCTCAAAATTCCATGGTATTGTTGGTCGCGCAGCAGTTTCAGCCACATAGTGTCTACGAAATTCTTGATGAATATGGTCTTTAACTAATTTTTTTCTGGTGCAGACCTTATGGTGCTGAATTTTGCCTTATGGTGTTGAAATCTATTATTGACTGTTGGATCTGTGCTTTAACGGCCGAGATCATTTCACTTAAGTTTTTAAGTGAAATGATCTCGGCCGTTGAAACACACATCCAACAGCCAATAATAGATTTGGTACCATAGTGAGTGTTCGGAGGTCTGCACCAGAAAAAAATTCTTTCTCTTTCTCCTGTGCCGCAAAAATCAAGAACCTAGATTTTAAAGTTCGCAAATTTATAAGAAAAAGCCATACTTGCGGACGACTTAAGGAAGAAAAAGATTCAGGAAAATTAAAAAAAAACTAGGAAAATTAATTTGGCTCTATAGCCAAAAACACGAAGGAGTTTTCTCTATACACAAGTCGTAGGTTGAAAGCCAGACGACAATTTGGCTTGAGACTGGCAATGGTGGTTTGCGAGCAATGCAAATGGATGACAATGATACGTTGTGAATCGGATCAGGTGACTTTGTGTTGGGACTACCATGCTAGTGGTCACTATTAAACATATAAAGGGACAACTATCCAATACCGGTTAGGAGAACTAAGATTTACTAGTATAAATTGGAATTGTGGGGAGAACCTATCACCTTGGGCCTAAGACTTTAATGGTGACACTCACATTCCTACCAACTTAACCCCCACACGCATACCTGCATACACGAGACCCAAGTGTGTCTGGACTCGATTTATTCAAAGCCCGTTGACCCGAGTTGGCCTGTATACGCTTCCACTCTTCTTCGGTGTGGTGTTCAAGCCCGACAGGACTTGCCTAGTTGGGCTTGAGGGGGAGCGTTAAACATATAAAGAGACAATTGTCTCATACCGGTTAGGAGAACTAAGATTTATTAGTATAAAAAGGAATTGTAAGGAGAACCTATCACCTTGGGCCTAAGATTTTATTGGTGACACCCACATTCCTACCAACTTAACCCCCATACGCATACCTGCATACACGAGACCCAGGTGTCCCTGAGCTCGATTTATTCAAAGCCCGTTGACCCGAGTGTGAAGGGCCGGGCAGCCGTTGACTCGCATTTAGAGCCAACCAATTTATCAGTCACTCCGCAAACATCTTCGTAGGGATGGGGTATGATTGCGTACATCTTACCCTCTCCAGACTCTGCCTAAAGGCAGAATTTACTGGGTATGTTTGGTTTGGTTTTGCTTTGCCATACATGCAAGTCATCGATGCCATGGGTATCGAAAACGATGGTGGTGATGAAGAGTCAGTGGAGGAAGGTGTAGAGTTCGAGGAGGTGGTCGTGGATGGGCTCACGAATGCCTACAACATGATGGAAGAAATGGGGCCAACACTGGTCTACGAGTGGCAGCAGAAGTGGAATAGTTTGCGAGTGGATGATCAAGCAATGCCAAGAGCAAGACAGGGGATTAGAATACTCGGCCTAGCGGATGCCGATGTGAAGAACCTTGTAACCATGGTTAGTGTGCCTCGAGATGGGGAGAAGATGGGAAAAATCGTGATAAGAGAATACAATCATGAAAGGGTGTCTCAAGGATGAAAATGGTATAGGAAAAGCCTTCAGAAATGGGTGGTTTATGAAGGGGGATGTCAGGGTGATACACCCCGACGATTACCTAGAAATCAAGGATAAGTCCAAGGACGTAATAATCTCTCCAGCGGGGAGAATATCAGTAGTGTAGAGGTGGAATCTGTATTACACAAGCATCCAATGGTGGTGGAGGCTATTGTGGTAGCGATGCCTCATCAAAAATGGGGCGAGAGCCCATGTGCATTCATGATGTCAAATAAGACTGAGTAAGGGGATGTTACGGAGGCTGAGATTATCAATCACTGTCGGAGAAACCTGCCTTATTTTATGGTGCTGAAGAAGGTGAAATTCATGCCAGAGCTGTCAAAGACTTTCATTGGGAAAATCCAGAAGTTTCAGCTGCGGGCTAATAGGGAACCCCATGAGAAACAGCTTGCAGAAACACACAGGCTCGCATCATTGCGGAAAAGAAGAGAGAAGCAGCAGGAATTAGCATCAAAAACTGAAAGAGGAAGTGAAAGGGCATTGACTACAACATAGAAACTTCTTTTTAAAATTACGAGAGGGCAATGCTCGATGCAACTTTGAATATGCATAATTTCAATCTGAGTCAGAGTATGGTTCTAATTAATCAAATGGAAATTTGGTTCGATGTGTTTGATCATTGAAAACGATGAACCCGTCAAGTTGTTATGCAGAGAGAGGGCTAAGGAGAAGCAAGACTCTATGGGCACATCTCTGCGTAATCCGCTGGGCGATTCGGATAGTGGAGATGATCCATCATGGTACTCCTCTTGCGAAGGGGAGTAAGAGTTGGACAGATACTGTAGTTCCATCTCGGCAATGGGAACTCCGAGTGTGGCCGGCTCGTTTTAGGATTCAAATTTTTTGTTGTTGGAAAGTTTTAAACTTGAGGGTCAATCTTCCCTATGTTCTGCATTCAGAGGGTGAGGATTCAATGTTCGGATGTGGTAGTTATGATAAAAGGAAGATGGATTTCAATTATTGGAAGAGTTCATTTCTACACAATGAAGTAGGCCGAAGGGAAGAAAATCAGTTGGTAATAAATTCATCAATAGCCTTCGGATCTGGAGACTGGGATGAATATTTCCATGAGAGGGGAGAAACTCTAATGCAATTCCGTGGGATGAACTTCCTACAGGAAAGCAGACCAGTTTACAAGGGCTTGGCTATGTGAGTCAACCTGTTGGCTTTGTGAAGGAAGGAAGTAAACACAAAGTTTACAAGTTGAATAAAGCAATATATGGGCTAAGACAAGCACCAAGGGCATGGAACAATAAGTTGAACTGGATTCTCAAGGATTTAAAGTTCACCAAGTGCTCCAAGGAGTCATCGTTATATCGAAAGGAGAAGTGCTATATCTTTTTTTTGTAGCAGTCTATGTCACGGGATCAAAGCTGAAGACAATTCATGAGTTTAAGATGGGAGTGACGACTAAGTTCGAGATGAGTGATCTCGGAAGACTAACTTACTATCTCGAAATCAAAGTGTATCAGCAGGAGATCGGGATCACATTGAAAAATGAACGCTACGCATTGGAAATTCTAGAAGAAGCTGGAATGGAAGGATGCAATGTGATTCAAGCTCCAATGGATTCTGGCTTAAAGTTGTCAAAGGCCCAAGAGGAGCAAGGAATTGACGAGAAAGAAAAGAGGAAGAATATTGGGTGTCTCCGATATCTTTTTCACATAAGATCTGATTTTTCCTTTTGTGCTGGTGTGTTAAGCAGATACATGCAAGATCCAAAGGAATCACATGGCACGCCATTAAAGCAAGTGTTTTGTTACCTGCAAGGAACACTTGAGTATGGTCTTGTGTTCAAGCGAGGAGAGAAACCAAGTCCAATTGGGTACAGTGACAGCTCTCACCACATTGATCCATATGATGGGAAGAGTACAACCAGACACAATTTCTATTTTAATAGCTATCTGGTCACATGGTGTTCACAGAAATAAGACACTATTGCCTTATCTTCTTCTGAGTCAGAGTTCATGGCAACAAGTCAGCAACAGAAGTAGCAAAGTAAGCAATTTGGCTTCAATAACTTGTTGGTGATATAACTAGCAAATTAAATAAGGTGATCATACAGATTGACAACAAGTCTGCAATAGCACTCACCAAAAATCTCTTATTCCATGGACGCAACAAACATATACACACTAGGTATCACTTCATATGAGAGTGTTGAAAATGAGCAAGTGGAGATCGAGCACGTACCCAAGAGCGAGCAAAAGGCCAACGTCTTGACAAAGACTTTAGAAAGAATCAAGTTTAAAGAGATGAGAGACTTGATATGAGTTCAAAACTTGACATAATGATTTCAAGCTTAGGAGGGAGAATGTTGGACAAAGCTTGAAAGAGTAGCTTGTTCACAAGGAATCCTAATCTTATTAAAAGTAATTAAGATATGAATAAAGTTATATTTAGGAATTATCTAAATGTAAGAGGTTGTCTACTTCAATTAGAATTACGATTAGTCTTTAAGGTTTTCTATATAAGCACTTGTTGAGATATGAGGAAGATTATGAGTTCTCGAGTCTGGAAGTTCTCGAGTTAATGAATTCTCAAGATTGAGAGAGTTTTAGTTTTGAGAGAATATGTTGAAATTGAAGAAAAAATCCTGGAACAGCAGCTTAAGGATACAAGAATTAGTTGATCATGTTATTCTTTTATGTTCGTTTCTATTCTTGTACAGTTAGTTTCAGTTCAGTTCGTTATAGCTGGATTTAATCAGTTTAGTTGGACAATAGTAAATGAGGTCAGTAGGATAAATGGGATGAATCCCATAGAAACACATGTATATATATGTGTCCTTCATGGGACAAACCCTACCGAAAATTGGAAAATCTTCTTTTACCATTTGTCATGTCTCTTGTGATTTTCACATGCTTTTCCATATACGAATTACTCTGTTGATCATGAACGGTAGTTGGTTCATTTATTGAGCTAAATCTGTTGGTGTTTAGCCTTTAACGGTTTTAACCGAATCAAGTCTTCATTTGAGTATTTCTGCACAGATCTATTCCATGATTACACCTTTCAACATGGTATCTGAGCTAATCTGTGAGATTCGTTAGTATCCTGTCTCAATTTTAAGTATTTCTTCACTCATTCATTGTTATCTACTAAATAGTTGCTCTTTGTTCAGAAATGGGAGAGAAATTTGAGGCTTCTGATAAAAAGCTTACTGATAAAAGAGTTCAGGCTTCCGCTGTCAACAAGAATTTGCTATTGCGTGACTCGAATGAACCTAGAATCGTGCTTGTTATGGTATTACTCAACACAAAGAGCTATCTTTCGTGGAGAAGGGCAATAAGGATGGCTCTGGGTGAAAAGAGAAAATTGGCCTTGATAGACGAGACACAAGAGCCACCACAAGATGAGTAGTCAGAAGAATATCAGGCTTTAAAATCAGTCGATTTAATGGTGGCGAGTTGGATTTACAACTTAATTGATAAAGAGGTATTGTCAGGTTTCCAATACAATACTAACAGTCCTCAGGATCTGGAATAGAGCTCAAAGAATGCTTGGGAGAGACAAATGGACCTATGGTTTACCGTCTTTGTCGTTAGATTTCCACCCTCACGCAAGGAAATTGTACAGTCAAAGTTATTAAAGTCGTTAGAAGAACGTGTGGGATGAGCTTGGGAATTTAAGACCCATGGCTAAGTGCAGATGTGGAATGGTGTTGAGTTCTTATGAGGAGGAAAAGGCAATGAAGTTTTTGTTCGGGCTTAATCCTGAGTTTGAACATATTCCTGGTCAACTGATAGCTACTGATCCGTTGGCACCCTTAAACAAGATATATGCTACTCTCTTAACTGTAGAAAATACAAAGGAGGAAAGTGCTTTTACACATGGACCTGAAGATCATACTCTTGTGGTTAAGAATATGGGAAGTTATAAAGCTAGTCCTAAGTGGAGTAGTGGATCTACGGGAAATTCATCTAGAAGTGTCGTATACATTAAAGCTCAGAATCAAAAGGGTTCTATGGCCACTTGATCACAGAGTGCTATAAGCTGAGGAGATGTGAGCATTGCAAGCTGACAGAGCATTCAATTGGGACATGTTTTAAGCTATGTGATCAGCAAAGGAGACAAAAATTAGTTCAGCATTTCGCTCATGTGTAGGTGCAATCCCCTTCTGATCTGCTTGAGGATTCTATGCACAACCAGGTGAATATCATGAACATTGCTAGAATGGAAATAAACAAGGCTCTAAAGGAGGTTCTTCACCATGGATCAAATCAATCGAGCAGTAGTCTTCAGCTTGAGTAGGTTCCTGAATTCACAGGTAAAATCTTCACCTTCACTCTCACTGTGGTTTCAAAATTAAAACCCGGTGTTTTGATAGTGGACACAAGTGCCTCTATCCATATGTGCAATTTGTCTATGCTCATGAGTGTTCACATTGTTGAGAATGGTATGTTTGTCAAACAAGATGATGGAGCAAAGGCACTGGTAAAATCTGTGGGTGATTTCAACCTGAATTCCAAGATGATCCTTCAACAAAACTCTATATGTCCCATCCTTCTAATTCAACTTAATGTCTGTTTCAAAATTGAGCAGGTCTGCACATGCTTATTTCACGTTCTTTCCTTACTTTTGTGTCATATAGGACCTAGAAACTAACCTTGTTTTAGCAATAGGGAAGGAGTTCTTGGGCTTGTATATTTTTTATCCCTCATCATCACCACCTGTTCTACTGTAGAAAAAGCTCAACTCCTCATTTTTTGTTCCTGCTGATCCTATGGGCTTTTCATCTCAAGATACCAGCAGTGCTACTCAGCATGATATTTTGCCTACTTCTACTGCTTTGAATGATTTTGTAAAGTCATCACTCTGGCATGACAGATTAGGTCATGTTTCTCAGTCTGTACTTAAATTCGTGACTCTATGTGATGAAAAATTTCAGTCATTTCCTTGTGATTCATGTCATAAGTCCAAACAACACCACTTGCCCTTTCCAATCCATCAAAATCATTCCAAAGTAAATTTTGAACTAGTGCATTGTAATATTTTGGGACCATTTTCTACACCTACATTGAGTGGAGCTTAATTTTTCCTCGTGATAGTTGATGATCACAGTAGGGGAACCTAGATATACCTCATGAAACAAAATTCTGAGACTTATGCATTTATCCTAGAATTTCTCAATATGGCACGAACACAATTCAATGTGAAAGTGCAGATTATTCATAGTGATAATGGCACGGAATTTGTGAACCAGTTGTGCCATGAGTCGTTCACTGATTTGGGAATTGTTCATCAGAAGTCAGTAGCTCACACTCCACAACAGAATGGAGTTGTGGAGTGAAAATACAGATATTTGCTCGAGATGACCAGAGGGTTACTTTTCCATGCTTCTTTACCTCAACATTTCTGGGGTGAGGCTTTATTGACATCAGTATACATTATAAACAGATTGCCCACACGGGTGCTGGAATGGAAGTCTCCTCATGAATTGCTTTTCCATGAAATGCCAGACTTGATAGACATGAAGGTCTTTGGGTGTCTGTGTTATGCAACAGTGACATTACCTCATCGATCCAAGCTTGCACTTTGAGTTGTTAGGTGTGTTTTCCTTGGATATTCTACGATCAGCAAAGGATACAAAGTTCTCGATACTTAGCAACAGAGATTATTTGTATCTAGGGATGTTCTCTTCCATGAAGGACACTTTCCTTATAAATCTGTAAGCATAATCAGACTCCCAATCCCTCAGTCATGCCCGATTCAGCTGAGGAGTCTAGTGCATTGACAGATTCCTCATCTTCTGTTTTTACTTCCAATCCTTCACTTCAACAGATTCATCTCGTACCTCTGAAAAAATTGATGATCAATCTTCATTTGCATAACATGCCTTGCAAAATTTTCCTACTCAGTCAGAGTAACCTCATGCTTCTGCCCTATCTCCATGGATGTATCTGTAGATCCTCCAGTATTTGACTTGAATGTACCAGTCTATAACTCTAATGAAGTGGACAGAAGGAAAAGCACATGTAAAAAATTTGTTCCAGTGTGGCATGGTGATTATGTTCTAGCTTCCCAGCAGAATAGATTTGAGCTTACTCCAGTAGCTAAATGCATGCTTTCCACTACGTCTGCCTCCCAACATGAGCCTCAACATTTTTCCTAGACTGTGACTAACAAATCATGGGTTGATGCCATGGCAGTTGAAGTTACAACACTTAAGAACAATCATACTTGAACAGCGGTGTCTCTGCCACCAAACAGAAAGGCAATAGGTTGCAAATGGATCTATAAGATCAAGTATAATCCAGATGGGTCTGTTTCACGTTACAAGGCATGCCTTGTTGCTAAGGGATACAGTCAAATAGAGAGTATTCACTACGCGGATAGCTTCTCTCCTGTAGCCAAACACACGACCGTGAGATTATCAGATGGATATAAACAATGCATTTCTGCATGGAAAATTGGATGAAGAAATCTATATGCAATTGCCCCTGGCTATCCTTAGTCTGATGCCTCTAAAGTCTGCAAACTTGAGCATTCCATATATGGACTCAAACAAGCATCCCATCAATGGAACAAAGAGTTCACACAAAGCTTGTTGCATTGTGGATTTGAGCAATCTAGATATGATCACTGTCTATTTATTCTCAAGAAGGGAAACTCATTTATCGCACTACTTGTTTATGTGGATGATGTGTAATGCCCCGACCTTCCCTGAGGTCGTTATGGAAGCATGAGTATCTCTACCCACCCATGCCTTAGCCAATTATTGTTGATACCGTCCTTACAAATCAACACATGACCTTCCAGCGCACTTTGTCCTCACTCATGCGCACCCTGAAGAACTTCTCAAGGGGTCACCTATCTGAAAATTGCTCTAATGATGTGCTAGTCACTGGAAATTCAGTTGAGGAGGCTACTCGTGTGAAAGACTTTCTTGATCTATCCTTTATTATTAGAGATCTGGGAACAACAAACTATTATCTTAATTTCGAGTTGATGCCTTCTGCAGATGGTATGTATGTTACACAACGGAAATATATATTAGATATCATATCTGATGCAGAGCTTTGTGATGCAAAAATTTACACCACACCAATGGCACCTGGATTGAAATTAAGTGCAGTTGACCTTAGTGAAGTTCTTTCGGATCCTTCTCCATACAACAGCTTAATTGGACGCTTATTGTATCTTACTTTCACTCGTCCTGATTTGAATTATTCTGTGCAGCAGTTGAGTCAATTCATGCAGTCACCGCATGTATCTCATGGGCAAGTTGTACTACAGGTAGTGAGATATCTTAAAGGCGACTCTTCCTTGGGATTGTTCTTTCCATTTGAGAACAGGATGACCTTAACAGCTTATTGTGATGCCGAGTGGGCATCTTGTCCAATTTTTTTTAATTATTTTTTTTCAAAAATAAGTTTTATTAATAGCAAGCGTGATTATACAAATTAGCCCCAAAAGTGAGCTTAATCATGAAACGTACAATCACAAACTGAAACAGAATATCAGTGCTTGTTCTCGCGGATGCGTTGGCTATGTCTTGGATTGGATTTCTTTTCAGGACCTTTTTTCTTCCCATGTAGCTTTGGTGGGGGCACATGAGGGGTGTCAGAGAATTAGTGTTCATGAAGCTCATCATAATCGAGAAACTCATCAGTTTCAAGTTCCGAGGAATTGAGCTGAAAGTCATCATGATGATCCGCATCCCATACTTGAGATAGAGGCTCACCTGTTGTAGTGACCTGAATCTCGTACAGTACTTCATCTGAACAATCAGACATATACTGCTTATTTTCGTGAGAGGGGGAGATCGGGTTATTCTGTGGGGAGTATGGGATAGCTAGGGGATCTAACTGCATAGACTTATTGTTAGAAAACTGACCCGCCTCTCTCTGGGCTCGAGCCTCGTGTGCGCAGGTGCGCGTGTGTGGACTAATATAATTAGGAAGGTGGGCA
>JAOYMZ010074494.1:0-11917 GCA_025802335.1 Pinguicula primuliflora | reverse complement strand
TGCGCAAGCAACGAATCTTCTTTCCAATTTCTCCTTCAGCCAACTCCTTGAACTCTTTAAACTTTGAGAATGTGTCAACTCCTTCAGCCAACTCCTTGAACTCTTTATCGATGGCTGCATTCGCATGGCATAAGATCGTGACATGCCCATATGAGTGGGAGCCATACTATGACACACATATCATACTGTGTGTCTATAGATCGACCGTTATGAGAATGACAATGGTTTTTCCCTGATTGTCATTGTGTGATCACAAGACTTTTTTCTGGTCCACCCTGAGCGTTACTCTTCGACTTAGAACTATGACTTGAAGTTAAGGCTTAATGATGCTACTTTAATATGAATCCAACGACTTTGGTTCTTAAAAGTCATGCGGACCATGTTAGAAAAGCAGTCGAGTGATATGAATTTTCATTAATGTCTAAGAAACAATCTATCTTGCTCACCATATTTGCCCGAGCGGTTACATTATGTATATAATCAAATATTGTATAGCTTAAAGGGAATTCGTAGCTATCGGTTAAGCAAAGATGATTTGGTGTATCAGCATTTTGAAAATATCATGTTAGTTTGATGGTGACTTAATATGATGTTACGTGTTACTTATATTAGTCACACAATTCATTACTCGTATGAAATATCGAATGATAGTTTGAACAACTCATTGTGGCTTGTGTAGCCGAGTGAGAGTTGTTAGAATGCAGCTTGTATAGCCGAGTGAGAGCTGTTAGGATGCGGCTTGTGTAACCGAGTGGGAGCTGTTAGATAAATGCGTTATTACGTTAAACAGTATGGCTTATGTAGACGAGTGGGAGCTGTTGGACATTAACATAACAACGGCAAGATGTAATTCAAAATTAAATTACAATTAATATGTTTAATTATGATTTAGATAATTATTACATTAATTGGGCTTTGGCCCATATGTGGTCCATGTCTACTCTTGGCCCATGTCTACTCTTATAAATAAGGAGATTCCCAAATCCTAACACAAGCTTTAACGATGAGTCTCCATTATATTCTCATGTGTTGAGAACCCAGTTTTCACAATTCTCTCGAAGTGCTGCCTCATCATCTCGGAAGGAGAGTCTTGAGTTGTGGAATACCACCGAGACTCTGGTAGCCCCATTTGAAGATCTGTTCAACCAGAATATATTGATCAATCACGCTTCTGCTATTAAGGTACGATTTTGTATTCGTATTAATTATCAGATCTGTTCTGATATTGAGGATTCAATCCTACAGTGGGGCATTTTTGTATCTTCTTCGGAATTTTTTCCCGGAATTTTCTTATATATTTTCCCCCTGAATTTTCTTCTTGGGCCATAGACCGCCTTCTTTGATACCATATTAGAAAATAGCCCCGCCCCTCTGGTCTCGAGTCACGTGTGGGCAGATGAACCAATACAGTTTGGTCTGATGCAATTAGGTGAACTCCTGATTACGAGGTCTAGAGTCCAATTCTCAGCAAAAGCACTTGGCCAGGCCTAATCCATAGGAGGCTTTGGGCTGGGTGCAGACCCCCTAGATTAGTCGGGAGTGTAAAAAACTCTCGAATACTGGGGAAAAGCGAGAGTATTTCTCTCATTTACCTACCTACAAAATGTGTGGGCAGATGCACATGGGTCAACTTATAAGGAAAATATGTGTTACTCTCGTTAAAGCTTTGAGTTAAATGTGATATATTATAGCAATATATTTGTATATAAGTTGGTTTCTAACTATTTCTCTAATTTAATCTGTGTGAGATAATATTCCAACAAACATTATTTTAAAAAGTGGGGACAATAATTTGTGAGATAATATTTCAACAACCATCCAGCGCCTAGGCGATCTAGATGACCGTCTTCTCAAACAGAATTTGAGAGCAATGTTCGAAAAGTCGTGATGCGGAGTTGGGGGCGGCTGGAGGCTGCCCAGTACCCAGGGCGTCTAGGCGGTGCACAGCAATCTTTTTTCTTTCTTTTTTTTTTAAATTTTTTTTCCCATTTGTGCGCCGCCCTACCCTGTTGCCACCAGACCGCCCCAATACCTCTGAGTAGGCTAAAATTGAAGCAGTTTTGGGCTTTCAAGCACCGACTTCTAGAATTTTGATACAGTCCGTTCTTACAACCATCTCATCATATTATTTGTCTCGCTTCAGAGCACCAAGAGAAATTATCAATAAAATTAACCAACTGCTCAGACAATTACATTTTTCTCTACCCTCTCTCTGCAAACATTGAAATTCCTAACGGCCAAATGGCCAACGTCATGCTGGTGCCAACACCGGCACAGGCCCCTAAACACTTCTACTCCAACACCTCTGACCAGGGAAGCTGGGAAACAATAGACCATCGACGACCAACACTTAGGAGCAGGAATATCAGGAAAATATTGTCCAACATACAGCAGCTTCAGGAAAATACAGTAACATTGTATATAGCAAACTTCCCACCAGATTGGACAGGCAAAGATCCATGTATATTCTTTGAACCATATGGCAAGCTCTGGGACGTACATTCACCCCCTGCAATGATATACCAAGGTAAACGTTATGGATTCATACGTTTTGAGAAAGACACAAATCTGCATGAATCGGTTGAGAAACTTTATGGTATGAGAATTGGAACATGTAAGCTATTTGTAAGCCTAGCCAGAAAGCCAGGTGAATCGGCCTGTAAACAAGCAGTTTCTTCTATGCTAGGCAAGACAGACAGACAATTGCAGGTTGAAGGTAGACCCAAGAATAGCGTACTACGGCAATTAGAGAAAATCTGGTGGTGGATACCCTAACCTACGTCCCTAATCCCGAAAAAAGCAACATGGTTGGATACCTACTTGGTAGGTTTCCAAACTCCTATACTAGACTTAGAATCGATGGCAAGAACTCTAGAGGAGCGATAGCATACAGGAAGAAAAGTTGTCCAATTAGAGGGTGGGGACGTATTAGTGAAACTCCTAAACCAGAGGACAGAATCAAACTTCTCAATGATGAAGAAACTAGTAAATAAATATGTATACATAATCTCAGGCCATGGTAGATGAAGAATGGGAAGTTGGTGAGACCAGCTTGGATCAAGGTGCGTGGCACTCCACTCCACTGCTGGTGTGAAGATTTTTTTACGAAAATAGCAACTAGATTGGGTTCGGTGGTGAAAGTTGATGGAAAAACGTGCGATAAGAGTGAGATGCAATATGGCCGAGTATTGATCCTCACTACGTCTAGTATCATTGTCTTTGCACAGATTAGAGTAGACACAGGGGAGGAAACATTCACTATCCTAGTAGAGGAAGAAGACAAAGTATTTGCTCGAAAGAACACCAGAGCTTGGCCTCGGCAATTAAGAAAATCAATCACACTATACAATGAAGAAGGAACTCGCAAAAGAAATGATGAATGGCTAGAACTGACTGCAAATCACAATAATTTGGCTTGTGAAAATCCTAAATTGCAGAATAGCCAAGTTAACAAAGAAACAGTTCAATCTGCCTTAATGACCGAGGAGGATCAAGCGATGGACATGGATACAAGCATCACAGTTATGGAATCGGATATAGGAATAGACAAGCATCAGAATAAAGATAAAATAGGGAATACTGAAAATGAAGAAGGCAATCAAGATGATAACACAGGGGCGGATTTTGATGACCTAATTTTGCCGGAAGGTATCATCGAGAAGCGCCGGAAAACAACGAAGGCGACGAACAATCGTCGACAAAAATGGTTGTTCCAGTATCCAAGTCGCAATCGAACACCAAGCCATCAATCAATCCTCCCCGGGGAGAGCTACGACTGGAATTAAATGTGGGCAACACCCACCTATGGCATTTACACATAATGCCATCAGGAATCGTGGGGCACATTTAAAGTGTAAGACTTGAGAGAGTTTTTTTTCGTATCCAGAACACTATCCTACAGATTAAAAAGCTTCTGTCCAGACTATTAATCTGAACCCTCAAATTTAATCGATGGCTCAAATCAAAAGATGCATTTATTGAAGAAAAAAAACCTGCTGTACGGAGACAGATAGACGGGTCATCAATTTCACCCCTCATATTTTTCTCTTTCTTCTTGGAATTTATCATAACCAAATTCCTCCCAAGCTTCTTCTCATTCAACAACAATCACGTGAAATCCTCTAGGATTCTTGACCCTCCCTCAATGGATCGCTAAGAATCTTCAAGTACAAGTTTTATTTTCCATCATTTTGAATTTTTCATTCTGATTTTGTGTTGACGATGAGGAGCAGTACAGTGGAAAAGAGACTGGAAAAACACTGTATTGAAACCCTCAGAAAGAAGCTTGTGTAAAGCACTCTTCTTTCAGCTCAGCTCTTATGGATTTCCGCCGCCCCAACCAACTTCTAAGAACCTCTTTCGTTTCTTTTCCCGGCTGGTAGACATGAAATACCTATTATAGAAAGCAGAAAATTTCTCATCCCAAGGGAAAGATGAAAGAAAGAAGGGTCAAACCAAGCAAAAGAGAGGGGTCTATCGGATTTCTTGCTCCAGAATCCATCAATGATACCCGTACTTGGCATTTGGCAAAGAAGAGAAACCTGGAGCAGCAAAAAAGAAAAGGACATAAGCAAACGGCGTGTGCTCGTTCATTTTCTCTTCAATAAATGATCTTTTGTTTTAAGCCGTCAGATCAAAATCCGAGGATTCAAATTAATAGTCTGGACAGAAGCTTTTTAATTTGGAGGATAGTGTCCTGGATATGAAAAAAACTTAGACTTGAGAAGGGGTCGCAACAGATTGTAATGCCCGAGACTGAAGATTCCCATGATCTCCAGCTAACAACATCGATTCTTGAGGAAGGGGAGATTCGAGAAGAAACAGTTTCGAAATCCAGAAAAGAGTTGAATGCAGGCTCAAATATTGGAATGTGAGATACAATATTTTTATAAAAAAAAGACACATATCTTTTTTTTATAACGTATTATTTACATTATACAATATTTTCTTTTGCAATTTCTTTCTCATCAGTTGTCCCCAACTCGTCATATTCATCAATCCGGCAACTTCGATTAGGGCGAAAGCACCACCTCTTCATCTCTTCACCAAAATCAGCGAAGCTCTAGAAGGCTCACCCATGGCTTCTCCCATTCTGCAGACGAGACCAGGCTCATGGCACCACTCTTAGAAGCCAGTTTGTATCTAGAGGAAGTTCTTTACTCTCAAACACAGCCACGAATCTTTACCAATTCTGCACTGTTCTCCAAATTGATTTGGCTTTGGTTGAAAATGTTTGCATTTCTGCACCTTTGGAGCTCCCACATAAGATGACACATATCTTAATTGTGTTTTCCAATATTTTTTTTTAGGTGTGGTGATAATTTTTTTATGATAATTAATTAAATCATAAATGGGTTTGTAGACTTACCTCTTCAGCTAAGAAAGCACACCTACTATCATCCGGGTGGTCTATGTTCTAGTCGAATTGATAGAATACTAATCTCTAATTAGTAGCTGTCCCTTTGGCTGAATGTGATGCAAAGTACTATAGACAGAAAATCTTCGGATCATTGTCCCTTTGTGCTAATAAACGACACTTTGAACTGGGGTCCTAAACCTTTTCATGTTATGGACGCTTGGTTCCGACATAAAGAGTTTGAAAACTTTGTCAAGCAAGCTTGGATAGAAAACCGCTGAAACTGGAACAAAGGGATTTATTCTGGTGAAAAGAATGCAACAGTTAAGAGAAAAAGTTGAAAATATGGAACAGGGAGGCCTTCGGAGACATAAATGTGTAAATCAATGAACTGCAGAATAGGGTGAATGAACTAGACAAAAAAATGAAAGATCAAGCTCTAACTGAGGAAGAGATAAATGAAAGGAAGGAAACTGAGGTTGAAGTGAAACGTTCCAATAGAATGATTGACACCTTAATATTCCAAAAAGCTAGAACAAAGTGGCTAAGGGAAGGGATGGAAACACAAAATATTTTCACGCATGTGTGAAGAATAATAGGTGCAGAAACACTATTATGGGGATGAAGATTGATGGGGAATGGACACAAGATGTCATGGCTGTTAAACAGTTCTTGCAGGAGAGCTTTAAAAGACACTACCAAGAGGAGCACCTGCCTTTACCTAGAGTGGAGTGGGAGGGATACAACTCAGTTTCAGCGGGAATAATGATAGACAGACTGCTAAATTTACTGAAGAAGAGATTCATGAAGCATTGATGAAATGTGGCAGTGGAAAAAGCCCAGACACTGAGGGATTTAACTTCAAATTTATCAAGCACTTCCGGCAGTTGTTCAAGGGAGACGTTTTAGAGTTCTTTGAGGAGTTCTGGAGGGATGAGAAAATTGTGAAAGGACTCAACTCCACTATGGTTACCTTGGCCCCTAAGTGTTCATCACCTTAAAACATTCCTGACTTCAGACCCATTTCTATGATGGGTTCTATATACAAACTACTCTCTAAAGTGCTATCATCCAGATTGACCAAAATCCCACTAAGTATCATTGCCCCAACCCAAACTAGCTTCATCGCGAAAAGATCTATTTTGGACAGCATTATTTTGACGAATGAGGTGATACATGATGATAAAACTATGAAAAAAACATTGTTCTATCTTCAAGGTAGACTTCCAGACAACCTTTGATAGTGTCAACTGGAGATATTTGTGGGATCTTATGACTATGATGGGCTTTAATGGCAAATTGCTGCGCTGGATGAAAGGTTGTATTGAATCTGCACACATCTCTATTTTGGCAAATGACAGCTCTTGTGGGGGATTCAAAATGGGTAGAGGACTCCGCCAAGGAGACTCTGTCTCTCCCCATTACTCTTTGCTGTTGCAGCAGAGGGACTACACTTACTGATTCTAAAAGCAAGAGAGAATGACAGTTTGAATGGCTATCAAATTGGAGCAGATAATGTCTAGATTTCCCACCAACCGTTTACTGATGATACAGTGATATTTGGGGATGGCTCAGTGGAAGATACAGTGACAATTAAAAGAATCCTGAGAATCTTTGCATTGGCTTCAGCGCTGAGAGTCAACTTCAAGAAAAGCAGACTGTTTTCAATGAATGTTAAGGACAATGTGAAGGCAAACCAGCTGAGAGTGCTACGGGGCAAAGCTAGTAACATCCCTTTTATCTATCTAGGAGTAAAAGTGGGAGCCAACCCTAGGTTGGAAAGTACTTGGAAGTCAGTTATAGGCACGCCGAAAAATAAGCTGTCAGGGTGGGAGAAGAAGTATACATCCTTTGGAGGAAGAATTACATTGATAAAATTTGTGCTTACTTCTACCCCTCTGTACTATCTATCAGTTTACAAGGCAACTATGGGAGTGCTAAAGCAGATGACAAGCATCATGAGCAGATTCCTGTGGGGGGAAGTTGCAGCTGGACCCAGGAAAATAAAGTGGATAAAATGGGCAACGATCTGCCAACCAAAGAACAAAGGGGGCTTGAGTGTGAAATCCCTCAACCAGTTCAACCATCTCTCCTAGGTAAGTGGGATTTCAGACTGAGCATAGAATCCTCAGGCCTGTGGCTATAGGTTCTGAAGTCAGCCTATGGAAATAACTTTGTATCTGGCAGAAGTGGAAGAACACCTATGTCGACTTGGTGGAAAGACCTAAACAAGTTCGTCCTAATGACAAGCTGGTTCCAGGAGAACATAAAACACACAGTGGGGAACGACACACTGACGAGATTCTGGCTCGGAGACATTGCTCGGAGACATTGCTCTCATAGGATATTTCGATCTACTCATTGTGACTGTCGAATGTTGGCTCGGAGACATTGCTCTAGCTAATCTATTCCCCAAGCTGTACTTGAACGCGATTGATAAGAATGCATTGATAATAGAGAAAGGAAGCCCGAAAAATACTTGGAATTGGGTCTGGCTATGGCACCACAAACTCACCAGGACGAGCTCCTAGAATTTGACAATCTGCTCCTCAAGCTGGATCTTGCTCCCCGGCCCATCGAGAATGAGGACTCTTGGGAGTGGAAACACAACAATATCCTGAAATATCCAACAGGCGAAATCTATCAGAAAATCATGGAAGAAGAATGGGTTGGAATGATCAGCACCAAAAGCTTGGCAGAAACCTATACCTATGAAAATTAATGACTTTATCTGGAAGATGCTTCACAATCGTATCCCCACGACTGATAACCTGCTTCGATGGGGGTGTAAATAGTGTCAATTTACGCTGTCCTCTATGCATGTCGGAGCATGAGAACGTGGCTCATCTATTCCTTCAGTGCGATGATGCCGGAAAAGTGTGGAAGCTCAGATTCGTATGGCTGAACATAAAACCTCAATTCCCCTGGAATTGGGAAGAATTGGTGGAATTGCACCGACATCCAGGGTTCCTGGTCGGTGTGCGTCAGTTCTGGCCTATACTCTGGCAGCTGATCATATGGGAAATATGGAAATCTCGCAACGCAGCGATCTTTCAGCAAGAGTATCCTGAAGAAGATGCGACTATACAGAAGATGCACGTGAACTCGTGGCTCATTCTACGTGTGTCTTTTAAGTTGGGCCAACAAATTGGGCTTGGTGAGTGAATTAGAGAACCTATGAATTGTAAATAGTTTCGCCCAAATATTACGGTGTTGTTGTAAATATGTACATATTACAAACATAAATAAAACCTCTTAACTTATCCAAAAAAAAATCATAAATGGGTGAAAAATAGATGTCTGAATTTGGATGCCACGTCCATCTTCGATTACATCGACCCGAGCTAAAGAAGAATAAAAAATTAAAAGTGTCATTTTGCTCTCGCGCACACCATCGTCGCGGCTTTGATTTCCACGCAGAAGCACAGATTCGTCGATTTCTCCGAAACATCTGACAGAATGGCGGCTCTCTCGAACTCGATTCTGATCCACAAACAGCAGTCTATTCGGTCTACAACTGGTGAATCTTTAATTTCCAAACTTAGCAGCGTACCGATTAGCTAGCGATTTTTATTAGGAGTTTGCGTCGGTTTGCTGGTTAGCACATTTTTGTTGTTGTGTTGCGATGCTTCTGTTGGAACTTGGAATCCATCTTTGGAAGTCTGCAGGCGTAGATTTTGAACGCCAATCTTTTTCGTTGATGAGCTTTTGTTGCTTGGAGGAGGAAGGGTTATGAAGGCAAAAATAATCAGCTGGTTCTAAATGAGCTTAGTATACAATATTATTATGAAATTCAATTGCCGTCTCTCCTAAATTCAATAGTATTTGCTAAACATTCTGGTGGATGTTGAACTTAAATAGTTATTTTGGCAATTCTGCATTGTTGTTGTATGGCTGCAGACTGCAGTATATAACTTTTTTTGGGTAATTGGCTGCAGTATATAACTGCTATTGGATTATCAAGGTGTCATTGCGATGCAGCAACTTTTGTTACGCATGACATTTTATGTTTCTCTCTGCTGAACAGTCGATCAGTGTGCTGGGTTCTCCAACCCGTCCTTTCGTTTTAAGGTCGCAAGAAAACCATCCCCTCAAAGAAGGGCACCCAATGTTCAAGCAAGTTATAGGTACCATGAAATTCACTTGATTTTGATGTTTCATGGATTCCTCGGGGCACGATTTTCATTTCATTATTATTGTTAGTTGGCCTCTGTAGAAAATGGAAAGTTCAACAAGACTGTTATTGTTAATTGCTCCTGAATGTACACAAAGGATATAAAATCTGAAATAAAATGTTGTATGAGGAAGGCAATTTTTGCACAGGATGATGGAAGAGACGAGAGACCTAATCTGAACTTCTTATATTCTTTTCCCTGTTGTCCAACTCCTTCATCACTTCACTTTTTCCAATTCATTTCATTTCCCCATCATATAACCAAGAGGCTGGTGATGTGTTTTAGTGGAAGTGCCGTCTGTGTAAATCATATGTATGACATGTACGTCCATGATGTCCCTAGGTGCCTAAAGTTGCATGTTATGTATAACTGACTACCGATGAAGTTAAACCCCGCGTTCATGATTTGTGTCTTATATATTTATTGATATCTATCTGAGGGCTTGACTCGACAGTGGATCTAGAGGCCTGATTACTATCAGGTCTTTCACAATTTTCTTACTTAGTCCTTGTCATAAATATGGAATGCATCAGGGCAGTTGAATGATAAGAAGAATCGGTTACCTTTTCTCCTCGTATATGGAAAGCATGTTATGTGAAGCTATTCATATGTATTTCTTGGTATTATGTTTTTGATGTAGTGATGGGAGATCCAGCGGTGCAAGCTCCTTTGTTGGTGGGTTTATCCTAGGGGGATTAGTTGTTGGCACACTTGGTTATATATATGCACCTCAGGTACGGTTGGCCGATGTGCAATCAGCGAATATTTTGCATAGGAAAACAATGTGCCTTTTCTGCATGACATATCCCTTCAAGATAAATAGGACTCCTACATGATTTGCGTGGAATTTTGAGCTTTGCCAAATAGTGCGTTAGATTGGAGTTCATCCATTAAAATTACTGCTTTGCGGTAGATTGCAATTCATGCTAAACTTACTACTTCAAGTTATGGGCTACATTGGAAATTGATCTCATTATGATGTGTTATATGGCATATCCTAGAAGAAACAGGACAGAAGTTTTCGTTTCTCGTTGTGTTGATATTCTGTTTTATTGTGCATTGCATGCATATGTGCTGCAATATCGAACCTTCTTACATTATCATATAACGCATCCAGATCTTGTTTGTTTTGCAGATCAGCAAGGCTGTAACTGGCACCGACAGAAAGGAATTGATGAAAAAGCTGCCTAAATTTATATATGATGAAGAAAAAGCCATCGAGGTTTAGTGACTTCCTTTCATCCTAAAAAAGCTGTTCATTTTTCTTTATCTTCATGTTACAAGTTCAACCAAGTTGTACCTTGTGACAAAACATGGTAGTAGAACTGTAAAAACTAGCAAAAAATCTTACAAAGTTCTCCACGGTATCCAAGTCCTTCGCCTGATGCATGAACAAGTCACGTGACGGCGAATGTGTGTAAAAACCAAAATCTCTCTAACTCTTATGTTGGTACCCGTCTGCAGAAGCAGCGCAAGAAACTGGCTGAGAAGATTGAACAGATCAATTCTGCGATAGATAACGTATCGAATCAGTACCAGTAGCTTCCCAAAGGATCCTCGAATGAATCTGCAACAGGAGCAGACGAGATTGAAGCTTTTATCTGATCTCCTGCATAACTATGGCATTTTTGGCAACTTTGCTCAGACAACTTACCGATATGCTTCTTCCCTTGAAGAAGGTTCGATTGTGGACTTGTGTTCATATACAACTTGATAATTGAACTATGTTTGGGTAGCTTTATTTCCCATTCGTAACGATTGTGCACATGGTAGTTTTTTTTCTCACTATTTTTTAATGTTTTTGACACAATAAATACTTCGGGAGTCCATTTACTTATTTACAAAAACTACTCATCTCCATTATCCAAATAAATCAAACCAAACATACCCAGTAAATTCCGTCCTTAGGCATTGTTTGAAGAGGGTAAGATGTACGCAATCATATCCTCATCCCTCAACAGGATGGGGAGATTGTTTCCGTGGATACTCTCAATTCGAAAAAATAATAATAATAATAATAAAATAATAATAATAATAAATATAAAAAAAACAAGAAGAAGAAAAGAAATAATAATAATCATAATCATAGTCATAATAATAGTAGTACTAATCATAGTAATACACTACTTATCTCAAACATACACTACATATATCCGAAATAAAATAAATGACTACATAAATAAGAAACCAACTAAACAAATAAAATACAATTATGTGCAAATATCCACTAGTATATCCCGCTAATTTCTATCAGCCTAGAGGTCCATAAACAAATAACTACTCTATATAGTCCTATATATCTTTAACCGTAATATGACGTCTCCAACTCATCCTATCAGAGGTCATGTCCTCGGAGAGGTTTAATCCTACTAAATCTAACCGGATC